>JAQJVL010001863.1:0-140028 GCA_035578905.1 Stictocephala bisonia
ATTTACGGCAAGTAAGTGTTGGTTAAGTAGGTGGAAGGACCGCCATACCGCAATGGAATTCGCCAACTTACGATTATTATAGAAATACTATTGAGAGATGTTGAGGCTGCCGAACAATTTAAAATAGACTTTCAAGCATTCATAGAAAATGAAAACCTTATGCCCTCTCAAATATACAATGCCGACGAGTCGAGATTATTTTATAAAATGCTACTTGCTAAATCACTTGCTTTCAAATTAGATGATAAAGCAAAGGGTCATAAAAAAGGTAAAGACCATGTTACACTTTTGCTTTATTTGAATGCCACAGGAGCCTATAAGTTAACACCACTTCTTGTTGAAAAATTGGCTAAGCCACGAGCATTAAAAAAACGTGAATTTTAACTCACTGCTTGTAATATACAGGCATAAAAAACAAGCGTGGATGAGTGCTGATATTTTCAAAAAATCGTTTCAAAACCCCTTCAATACTTACTTCTAGCACCAAGTTGTTGGCAATGATTATACACACCCACATCCATTGTGACACACTATCTGGGTATAGTCTGGGTCAGCAAGAATACCTATGCCACATTCAGGTTGAGGACATAACACACCACCAGCCTTCAACAGATACTTCTAGGCATCAAGTTGTTGGCAATGATAATACTCACCCCACATCCATTGAGACACACTATCTTGGTACAGTCTGGGTCAGCAAGAATACCTGCGCCACATCCAGGTTGAGGACATAACACACCCCCAGCCTTCAACACATACTCTTCAGCACCAAACCTTTGATACTGCTCATACTAGAAAAACAGGAACACATACATTATATGATTGAATGAATTTAATTTACACATAAAATTACCTAGAATATAAATACTGCTATAGTTTTGTGTTTTTATTATATGTTATAATAGTTTTTTTAGTTCCAAGTAAAATCATAAGTGTGTCTACCCATACACGTACTGTGGTATTGACCCACCGCCCACCCATATACGTACTGTGGTACTGACCCACCCGCCCACGTACTGTGGTACTGACCCACCCTGCCCACCCTTACATGTACTGTGGTACTGACCCACCCACCCACCCATACACGTACTGTGGTATTGATAAAGCTACACCAAATAAAGCATCTAGATTAAAAATGTAATGCTGTGATTAAATAAAAAAGTTCTATATGAACTGTACTACTGTATGTCTTTGACCGGTACATTTTGGTTTCTCTACTCGTTTGTTTGCCAGGCTGCTGAGATCGTTCTTGCGCTGTCTGCTCTTTCTTTTGTGGCCATTGACTCGGACTCTGGTCTGTCTGAAGTTCTTGCGGCCGGTTGTTTTGGTTAGCCTGTTCGTTGTTTTTCTTTTCTTCTTGACAGTCTGTCACTCCTTCACTAGCCAAGTCTCTAAGATGTCGAGATAATTTATTAAAAACTTCAGGGTCCTCATGTAGGGTTTTAACATATTGTACACACAACAATTGTAATATATTAATTGTATTGTAATATATTACAATACAAGTACAAAATGCACAAATATTATGGTGATCAATTTCGGTGAACCACACTCACCTTCCTCAACCAGAAGGATTCACAAAAGAATGATTTTGGAATTTTTTTTATTTACTGGAAGATAAGGTGTGTCAGTTTGCGCAGCTAAGCAATTATGACTAGTACTCGTATATACTAAATAATGGAAAAAAGGGAGAAGAAAATTCAAAGGGTATTTAATTTGGAAAGGACCTGTACTACACTGCACTTCAGTCTCTACTGAAAGCAGCTAGAAACTAACGGAAATACTTGTGATGCACCAATCCTGTACACAGTACAGCCTAGATTGGTGATTCAGATGTTGTCAGACTACTGAGCGTGTTATACTGTTAAATGTTTTACTATTGTGATTAAACTGTTAAATAATGTCCATAAAAGGATGAACTTTTATTCTGAGCTGCACGAAGAAGCCCACTTTTTCTTCCACTTTAAGGTTTGGGGAAATGATTCAGCAGATGATAGCAAATTTGGTGAATACAAAAATTTATATCCAGTGCACCATAATTTGTTTTCTTTTTGCCATTTTGTTCAAAAGCTGCTAAAAACCCCCTGGAAGTTTGCTAACAAGAGTGCTCAGGCCAAGAACATCCCCACGGGTCCGGTTTAAGGTTGGGCAGACTTCTAAGGTACTATTTTAAAGACAAGTTTTTCAAGAACTCTTTTCTTGGAATGAGAAGGGACACGTAAATGCTTCATTCTTACTCTACCCCCTCGATGTGTTTTTTTTGTTTTTTTTAAATCAGCGCAATTTTATTGTTTGTTTACCCCATTTTACAAAGGGCGGGTGGTTTTTCACCCATTTCAAGCGTTATCGAACAATAAACTGGTTTTTTGGTCTTCTTCTCCCTAAATTTTTTAAAAAAGTTAGGTGTAAAGAGGCCCTAATGGTCTTAACTTTTTGCACTAAATAAACCTTTTTCTTTTTCATTTCAATTCTACTAGCAGTATATCTTGGGTTCTAAAATTTATACTATTTTTTTGGGGCTGCGGTTTTTTTAAATTTTATTTGGGAAAAACGCTTCAAATCTTCTATAGTGCCGTCAAAAAGGTATTCTTTCTATTTTCTGTAAGAGTGGTAATTTGTTTATACCAATTACTGTTAAAAAGGGTATCCGTTGACAAAAAAGGTTTTTTTTCAGTAAGTCATTCAATCTTTTGTGCGAGGGGGAATTTTTGGGCCACAAAAAGAGCTCAGACCACAAAAAAAGCTGATTACAAAACAGTAGCTACTCTCACTGTATTTCAACTTTTATACAAACTTTTTATAATTTTTTTGATCCAAATCTACATTGTCTTTTATTGGGTAAATTTTATTAGACCATTTATAAGCCCAAACCCTTAGCCAGGGGTCTTTCCCCTTTTCACCTCTTTGGGATTGGGACCTGAATTCAAGTGAAGTATTGCACTTAAGGCTTGAAACTCTTAAGTTATTAGTTTTGCAAAAAAGGTAATACGATAGAATGGGTGTCCTAGTATTCTCAATGTTATTTCTGGGTGGTTGTTAGAACCAGTTTATTAGAATAAAAATTTTGTTTTTCCTCCAGTTAAAGTCATAGACCATTTTGTAGAAGTAATTTAGTGCTCTGAATTCCTGGGTGGGGGCGGTTTTGAAACCCCAGTATTTGATTTTCTTAACAAAAACGATAGCCTTTTCTCTATAATCCACTGAGTACTAAAACTGAATGTGAATTTTGCAGAATCAACGAACTTAACACGAGGGGGTTTATTTTGAAAAGCTGAGCTTCATCTTCGAAGACACAAAAAAAAAATGTCATTCGGGGCCTTAGTTATTTTTTTTAACACAGAAATAGATACGTGCAAACCTCTGGGATGTCCGCCCCTCCCCATCAAAGATCTGCGTTTTTTTCTCTCTCTTCTAGTGAAGTCACTATTTGAACTTTTTTTCATAGGTTAGGCACTCTCCGATAACAAACTTTGTTTAGGTGAAAAAACCCCTGAGACCGCCACAAATCTGTCTCTAAGGTAATCTGACAATGACCCTTAAACTCACAATGAGTAGAACATTTTTTAAATTGGGATATGTCTAAAATACTTTCTGTTCATTTTTGAATGCATAAGCTAAACTTATAACGCTCCACAACTAACAAGGTCTGGATATAAATGCTTTTAATTTTAATTTCACAATTCTCCCTATGTTTTTAAGGTTTTTTGGGTGTACATATTTTGCTAATAAACTAAACGTCTTAATTTCAATTACTGTTAACACTCCGGTCTCGCGTGGATTGCAATAGCACTCCAGTTTTTTTTTTTCTTGCAAAACACATTGGGGCAGCGCTAGGCCTTGGGGGGGTAAAATTACCTTTCTCCCCAACTCCCCCGGCACCCTTTTAGTTTAGTGCAGAAACCCGTGACGCACCGTCTATTTCTTTTGTTTTATTTCTTGAGCACGCAGTTGGATGATTGCACCCCAAACGCGACTCCGCTTTCCCTTTTTCACTGAGTGACGTTTGTTTGTTTTTAGTGCTATATATTTTGACGTTATTCTTCTGTTTAAAAGGTTTGTTTTTTGTTTTAAAAACATAATAATGGCTGACGGTGAACAGTACAGCTTTGGGTTACTGAAACAGAGGAGATGAACGACTGTGTAGGGGGTGGGGAAAGATCTCGAAGAACTGGAAACGGATACTTGAATTTCAAATGATCAAAAACCTGAAGTCGAAAGCTATTCTGAAACCAACATTAAGTGACGTGAAATGGAGTTTCAAAAATTCCAGGGCAAAATTTCAAGACCAGAAGAACAGGGACAAGAGAAGAATCTCCGCCCCTTCCACAAGCTCCACAACTAAAGCTTTTTGTAAACCCCTGAATTTTATTTAGGAAAAATTTTTGGAGAAACAAGATGGTATATGCCCCCGAAAAAACACCAAGAACATCCCGGGCACTCCAGACACAATATCACCCCATTTTTTCCGAGACCGGGACCTCAAGGCTAGGTTAGCAGAAACACCTGAACATCTTTTTTGAATATGATTGACGAGGGAAAAATGAAACAAAAATTTTTGAATACACAAATATTTTATATTGCGAAAATTTTGGGCCTTTTTTGAAAGAGAGGAGGGTTCCGGCCAAAGAGTTCGTGAACGAAACCCTTTGATCGGAATACTGTCATTGCCTTTGCTCTAAAAGGGTGGAAGAAGGAACTTGTTTGTATGTGGGAAAAACACTAGGGGTACGAGTCAATTTAGTGTATTTTTCAATGAGTTTGAACCGATTTCGTTTTTTTACATGCCCATTTTTGATGACATTCTACCGGGGGATCAAAGAAAAGTTACGACATTTTCACGATTCAGAGAAACTTTGAAAAATTTGTCTCCAATTGCAAGAGCGCATCAAAACCAACATTATTGACACTCGATAACAGTTAGGGGGTTTCAAGGAAACTGCCCCTTTCGGATTTATGCCTAAAAACCCAAGCAAAGTTTGGAATTAAAGGTTTCTTTGGATCCACTTAAAACTTTTACGCCACAAATCTCGAAGTTTATGTCCGCAAAACAGCCTAAAGGGCCCTTACAGTCACAACAAACTTCAGATTTGGGTTGTACGTTTTAGAGACCCCGTAATAGGAAGTAACGGGAACATCACTTGTGAAATTTTTTTCAGCCTGCCCCCCTAGCATAAAATACGAAGGGGGGAAATTTGAAACAACCCCAAGTTAGCAACATGAGGAAAAACAATGAAATTTTTCCCCCCCAGATTTTTACCTGACCCAAAAGAGAAAAATAAAAAGTGCTTTTTTTGGTTTCCAAAAAAACTGCACTTTGGTATTTTTATGGCCAAAAGAAAAACAAAGCCGTTTTGAGATACCCCCAAAAAATCATACAACGCTAAAATTTTAATCAGAAACGGAATGACAAAAAAACCAATCAAGTTACAGACTAAAACGACCACAAAATATGGTTTGATAAATCAACAAAATGTGTCGTAAAATATATGTTTTCCGGGAACTCAAAACGGGGGCCATTAACTCTTTTTTTCCACATACTCAATGTGGGGGGTGTTAATGTTTTTTAATATCTATAAAGAAAACCCAAAACTTTTGCTTTTGAAACCGGCTGGACTTTTTGAAAAACCTTTCATTTAAACTAACGAAAACCCTAAAATTGGTATCGAGTTCTCTTGACGTGATTCCAAAACAGATAAGGACAAGGTGAAAGTTTTATTGAAGTGGACAACGAAGGACCTCCCCCTAAACCCGCAGAAAAACCCCCGCCGACAAGGAAGATGTTCCCTATGCGACAGAGCAAGGAACAAAATTTCCAGGAAATAAATTTTAAAATGCCACAAGTGGGTGTGTCCGGACCTGCAAAAATTTTGTTTGTGAAGAGTGTGCTGACTAGGAAATTAATTTGTATTCTCTTGTTTTCGTTTTAATAAAATATAATATTTAGTTTAATTTTCCAGTTTGTATTGCCTATCATTTTAGAGCTAACTATTGATTTTTCAGAGTCCCCGTGATTCGGGGTTATTTTGGACCCAAAGGGGTAATTAAAGCCCATTACGAAAAAATGATAAAACGTGTTGGGTACTATTCTTTTTGATGAGAAGCTTTTATTTCCCAGTTTCCCCCCGTTAGGTAAAAGCACTCGCAAACTCAGGGGTAGCACATGGTTCTCCCAAGTCACTTCTCCAGTTTTTTTGGGTTTATGTTATCGCCTACAACAACACAGAATTTTCCACCAACAATGTTATGCTTTAAAAGCATACAATTCACTGTTTAAAAAGGTAAGTGCTTTTTTTCTATTGTCAAATCAGTTACTAATGCAATTTCACCCCAAAGATCGTAAACATCATTAGAAATTTAAGTTATTTTACAAATTCTGTGAAAGTGACTGGTACCAAATTCTAGGGTTTTATTGAACCCACATTAGCATGGGTCCAAGAACCCTTACAACTTCTCACTTCATTTTCTGCCAAAAACCAAAAACAAACTTTTTATTTTATTATGCTTTTTTAAAAGAGATTTTAAACCAACTTTTTATTTTTTTCCGGGTTTTAACACACACTTTACACCATTTTACATACCCTTAACACTTTCTCACTCCATTTTCACTCTAAAGCACAAAAATTTTAAAACTTTCACAGTTTATTAGTTTCAAAGGAAATATTAAACATTTTTTTTTCCTTTTCCAGGTTTGACTGAGTGCCCATGCCGTCCAAAATAACAAAAGACTTCCCTTTGTCGTAAACAAAGACTTCTTTTGAAAACAATTGGGGAATCCTGAACGCTTTAGATCTGGTGAAATTCACAAAGGGATGCAGAAGTTCTTTAAAAAATTAAAGATCAACTATAAAAACGTAGACAAAAATTGAACAGCAAAAGTGCTGGTCATCCAAAAGTTTTCACCGAGGAAGAGGAAGAGCATTTGCGAGTAATTGGGTAAAATTTTGTAAATTTGGATTTCCTTTTAAATGAACTGGACTTTCAGAATTTTGTAAAACCCATTTTTAGAACTGCATGGTAGGGTTGTTAAAAGTTTTAAAAATAACCTCCCGGGGAAAGGGACTGGGTGAAGTCATTTTTGGTTCGCAGCCTCAACTATCTGTTCGATTAGCAAGCAACATAAAAAGAGTTCGAGCCTCTATTGATAAAGGACTCCCAACGAATATATGGACAATTTGAGTCAGCAATTGAAGGTATTCCACCGAAAACTATCAACTACTGAAAATTTATGCCCTGATGGACCCTGGAAGAAAGAAGATTTTTTTGTAAAAGAGGCTGCAAAAACCAGAAGGGGTTTTTTTCAACTCTACGTAATTTTTTCAGTCATGTTTCGGTAAGCACGGGGCATCAATTTCCTCCTTTTATAACTATAAGGCCGAACATCTTTGGACAACCGGGACAGAAAATGGTCACAGGTGCCAGGTACAATCGAAAAAAAATGGCTCATACCATAAGAAAAGTATGAGTGGGCGGGGGGGTCAGTACTACGGCCTGTATAGTGGGCGGGTGGGTCAGTACAAAGACCTGTATGGGTGGGGGGGTGGGTCAGTACACTAAGCCTGATATCCATGTACGGTATGGAAGGGCGAGTGGGCCCCAATACCACTGTACGAAATTGGCTGGGTCAATACCACTGTACGGTATGGGGGTTGGGGGGGGGGGGTGGGTCAATACCACTGTATGTGTATGGGTGGGCGGGGGGGGTCAAACCACTGCGGATGGGTGGGCGGGGGGCAATACTTCGTACGTGTTGGGTTTGGGGGGAAAGGGGACATAGGGAAGCACCAATATAGGGAAGCAGCAATACTTATAAACCAAGTTTGGGTTTTTAAAAATTTAATCTGTTCCCCTTTCCCGAAAAAAAAAAGTAGAAGAAGTTTGAAATTGGGTGACAATTTGATTTTCCACTGAGGGGAATTTTTTCTTAAACTGTGCCAAAAAATCAAATAAAATTTTGTTTGTTTGCCTCCAAATTCCACGCAACTGAAACAACCTTTGGATATCGCCTATTTCCGACCACTGAAGACAAAGTGGGGGAAATTTTTTTTCCAAGGGGAAGGGAAGGGATGCTGGTAAGAAAGTCCCAAAGCATTTTCCTAAAGATCAATTCCCCCCCTGCTGAAAACAGTTTGCAAAGCGGGGAACCAACAATGGTCAGCAATCGTAAGCAGGGGTTCAAAAAAGCTGGGATTTTCCCACTCAAACCGGCAGGAAATTCGGGATCGTCTACCAAAGGAGAACCCAAAATTTGAACCTCGATTTATACAGAGCTTTTTTTCTCACCTTGAACGAAAACTTTCAGGAATTTTTTTTAAAACTGCCCACCAAAAAGGGGGAAAGCAAGCCCCAGTGGGAAAAGCTTTAATTCTACTGATGCCCAGGATTCAATTGAGGATAAAACTTTCCAATCAACCCAATAAAGGGAAAAGGACCAGTAAAGAAATCTATAATAAGAAGCTCAAATCAAACCACAAAAAAAAGAAAACAGAAAGAGTTGGGAAATATCATCTGAAGATGCAAAATTTTTAGCCTCCATTTCATCGGAGAAAGTGTTTTCATTTTTTTAAAGGGAATTTGTCCTTCAGTGTTTGTGGATTTGCCGACAACAAGTGGCACCAGTGAAGTTACAGCGAAGAAAAACTCTGCTAAAGGGTGAAAACATCATTAAAGATAAGGAAGATGAAAACTTTGTTGAAAATGGACTTTAAAGAAACTTAGGGGAAGGCATTTGTCACGTGTTTGGGGAGAAAAAATGAATTCCCCGGCATCATCTCAAAAATTGATGAAAAAGGAGCGGTTGTTAAAGTGCTGCAAGCACCAAAAAGGGAGGAAATGGCCAGAGGTGAAAGATGTTCAAAATTTAAGTGGAGTGACATTAAAAAAAGATTGATCCCCCAAAAATTGCTTAAAAGGGGGCTATTTTCTTCCATAAATCAAATAAACTTAAACAATTGTTAATTTTTCATTTTTCTCAATAAAATGTTCAAAAAAATATATTTTTTCATTGATAGAATTGTATTTTTTCAGATCCATGTCCCATAAACCCCAACCCAAAAGCTTACAGTGCTTTATTAAATTTTGGATCGAACGGGGGCCCCAAGAACCCCCAATCAAAGGGGCAAACTTGAACCATAAAAAAAAATTTTTTTTTTAAGTACTTTAAAAAAGAAATAAATCAAAATTTCAAGGTTTTTAAATTTCATGATTTACAGGTGCTTTATTAAAAAGTATCAAGTAAAACAATCATTCCATATGTTTTATTAAAAAAAATTGATCTGAGGATGCAAAAAGGGGTTCCAAGTAACCCGGACTTAGGGTACTCCTAAATTATTTTTTATTACCTATGCTTTTTAAAATCCAAAATTTCCCATTATTAGTTCAATTTGACTATTTTGTGTGTCTGACAAGTCAATAAAGGTTTTTTTTTAGTTTATTACAACTGAAAAATACATTATTACACCCTTTAAACTCAAAATTTAAACAATTTTAAAGCTGTGAAATGAAATGGAGTGCTAAGCACTCCGCGCGAGCCTCACGTTACAGGCAATCCAGCAGCACCGGAGTTTAATAAACATACTTTTTCTTTTCCCTTTTGCAATTGAATTACAATCCAAAAAACAGTTCAAATTTTTTCCACAAACGATTCCCCCTCTTTCAGCACTTTTTTTTAAATTGGGAAATCTTTCCAACCCGGCCCCAAATATTTGGTACGTTATAATCCACGAAGATCTTCCGTACGTCTTTTTTTCGCAAATATCCATCAGCCCATAACACTTTTTACATTTTTTGGCTTTAAATTCGATACACGTTTTCCCCCTGATCCGAAACTGAACTTCCATACACTTTTTCAAATACATTACAGTCTCATACACGCCTTTCTGTAAAAATAAGTTTCATTTTTATTTTTTTACGACGCACGTGGTTTACATACCTTTCATTACTGAAATATACATGTTTTTACACAAAATTAAAATCCATTTTGGCCTCGTCGCCTCTGTACTATCTTCCACCCCCAAGACCTTTGGATAAAATAAGGGTAGTTTTTATAATTAAAATAAGCACACATGTTTACGGTAAATTTTGCTGTCGGGAGGAACGGTGCTCACATTAGGATTTCGGAAAGAGACTGCGAAGGTGCCCGAGGTGAGGTGAGGGCTGTTGACACAGAACGAATCAGGTGATGGGTAGGCACCCAAAATATCTTTTTTGTTTTTAAAATGACATTTTACACGCCTTTGCATCACCCCATACATATAAATACAGACATAAATATAATTTTAATTTTATAAAACATAAAGATATAAATTAAAATTTTCTTTTGAGAAATAGAACATTTTAATTGATACAACTAAATATTAAATATATTATATTAATGTATATCAACACATTACAAATTTGACGATACACTAAAACCCCAAAATCCGAACTAATTGGGACCGGGGGCCTTTGGATTACGGAAAAATTGGGATAAACCCCAAAAAAAAAAGATTATAAAGGGGGAATTTGTTATATTAAACATTGTTAAAGGATATTTGTACATAACAAGCTACAAAAGCAAAAAAAAAATTTCCCTACCTTTCAAAAACATTTAATTTAAACGATTAATAAATAAAAAAACGTAACAAAAAAAAACCAAAAAGAACTGACTACGTTGTTTTAAAACCAAAAACACGTACTACACTTCAGTAAAGGGGAGTGTAGTTCGGGCATCAAGATAAAAACTTTTCGTGTAATTTTCAAAGTTGATCGAGTTCACTAAATGTCCTCGGGTGGCAGCACCTTGGGGTTCCCAATGCGGAAGACAAACGGGGCGTCGCGCGCATTCCCCCCCCCATTGGCTTAACCCGCCTCTCCCACGCAACCAGTGTCTTTTCGACGTCCGGTCAACCCGTTCGGTCATTAAGTGTTTTTTTTTATTTTTTGGTACGTGATTTGACATTGTTTCTAACTTTGTACGGGTTTTGGATCAGTGTAATTAACATACACAATGGCAACAAACGAAAACAAGATTTGTTCCTTAAAAGAAAAAAACTTTGAGGTTTTGAATCGCTTAGATAAAGGTAAAGCGAGTAAAACATTGTGGAATTTGGCGTAGGAAAAGCTCGATTTTTCTGACTGGAAAAAAAAAACCGGGCAAAGCTAGAACAGTTCGCACGGCCTCCCTAGCCAAAACCTCGAAAATCGCCAAAAACACAAAAGTTTCGAATTTGACAAATTTGATGAAGCTTTTAAATTGTGGTTGTACAAGAAGAGAAAAAGGTACCCCCTTTTAAGTGGGCCCTTTTGTACAGGAAAAAAGCTAGCAGTTAAAATAATTTAATGAATGGCGATGAATCGTTCACGCAGCAATGGAGGTTGAACCGGTGGAAGAGCGTCATGGTATCCGCCATTGACGATTACTGGAGAGCAGCTCTCTTAGAAAAGCGGCGGCAAAAGCTTATTTGGACATTTTTTCTGATTTTATAAGTGAAGGAGGCTTTCTCCTCACAAATATCAATGCTGACAAAACCCGGCCTAATTTTTAAAGCTTTGCCGAACAAAATTTAGCTTCGCAGCAAGAAAACCGTCCCCGGAAAATTTAAAAATGAAAAAAGAGAGGGAAAACATTGAGGGCCCTGTAGAAAAGCCACTGTAACCATAAATTTCCCTTTAATGATGATTGGGAAAGAAAAAAAATCCAGGGCGTTTAAGAATGTAAACATAAAAGTCCCTACCGGGTTTACAACACTAATCAAAAGGGGAGCGTGGATGGACATGGCTCTATTAAGACTTGGTTTTTCACAAAAATTTGTGCCGGCAGCAAACGCTTCAACAAAGAAAATACTTGCCAAATAAGGCAATCCATTTGTTGAAAACGCTCCATCCCCCAAAAACGTCACTGAACTTGAAAGGGGCAAAAATAAAGACATTTTTTCTCCCACCCAATTTTACGCATTTTGCCCCAATGGCCCAAAGGGATTCTCCAACAATGAAGCCACCCTATCGCAAAACTTTTTTTCCTCCGCACTTTTATAGAAGAAGATGCTACCAATTTTAAATGGAGAAAATCAAGAGAAACAAAAAGACGTTGCGTACTGGTCTGCTGAGGCGGGGATGGCGTCATAAACAGGCAATTCAAAAGGGTCTTGGAAAAGCTCTGGATTTCCCCTTAATTTCGTCGTTCTCCAGATGACTGTTGTATCAAGGACCCCGCTTCAACTGGTGAGAAAAAAATTTCCCGGTTTTTTAAAGCCCAAAAAATGCTGACAGGGATGAATGGGGGGGCGGAGATCCCACACCCACGAGAATCTCTCAGAGAGGAATCATAGCTGGGGTGATCGTCGAGAACCTGAGCCCGAGAGCAGCGATGACAAAACGAGGGAACGGAACCGGCGGCATTTAGCTAGTATCGCACTCCGCGCAGCACCGCTTTTTGATTTTGCCTTTAAGATACGCAGGGGCAAAGCCCCGTTTTTAAAACACATACTGACCTTTGTTTCTGCGACGAGGGCGCGCACGCTTCTTCAAACATTTTTTCTTCTTTAAAACAATTGAATTAACGCATGACTAAACTTTCTTAAAATTTGTAATGTCCCTGTACTCTTCTTTATTTGATATACATTTATATACTGCATTTTAAAACCAAAATAAACCTTTTTCGTTGCAGAAAAACATGTACAGTACTGTAATTGCTCATCCTTCACTCTAACTTGCACTAAAAAAAAAAAAAAAAAAAAAAAAAAAATCGGCGCAGGCCGCCGGTTCGGATTATCCGAAATTCGGACAAACGGGGTTCGGTTAGGGGGTTTTCATGTATTTATTCATTTTTCGGTTATAATAGACTTCAGTTTGACTTTGAACTGTTCACCCCTTAAACATCAACGATTTAAACTCACCCAAAAATATCTAATTTTTAGAATTAGATTAAAAATAACTAAAAAAAATTTTAATTAAAAATATTTTTAAATATTGTTTTGCGAGTCTGGTATCCAGGAAAAATAAGCCGGGGGAAAAAATGCCAAATGCTTCTTTTTCACAAAAAACCGCTCAGTGAAAACTCTGATATTCAATTACTTTTACACTCCGTAGAAACACCCTCAACTTAAGGGGGGGAACTTTGTGCAAAGCCTGATAGGGACATACAAAATTATTTTTTCTGACTCATGACTTGTTATTCCCCTTTAACTTTTGTATGTCAAATAATTTTTTTTACAACCGTTTTTAGGATTTTTTCAATTTTCTTATTATAATTTTGACAATTAAATAAAATTAAATATTTTATTTCACAGGAGAAGAACTTTTAAGAACCTTTCACTATCTTGGTTTCCTATACTCTTTTTTTTGGTTTACACATTTGTCTGTAGAGCAAACAAATAATCTAATCTCTTTTTGCTTCGTTTTTGTATCAGTAGCTTTTTCAGGGATCTCACATTTTGTATATTCTTTTCTTTTGATAAAACCCCCCTTATTTTTTATTTCTGGTTTAAAATCGAATTCCATCTGAAGCAAGGGGGAAAATTTCCTCTGTTGAAGAAGTGCAGTTTTTGTTCATAGATTTTTTTTATAGATTTGTTTACTTTGGCTTTTTTTCGGGTTTTAATGAATCAAACTAAGAAATTGACTTTTTCGTATTTTTAAAAGTTCATTTGTATTGTTACAATTTTTAAAAAACTTATTCTTGCTCGAATTCTTCAAAAAAAAAATTGGGCAAAGGGAAATTTTCACAAAAATTTTTCAAAAGGTGACTTAGTCAAAAAAAATTTCCCTACTTTCAGTTTTTTGAGTTCTTTACTTTTAGTTTTGAAGTTTAATTGCAAGGCAAATAGTTTTGTGCTTAGTTTTGAGCTTCTAACAGCACATATAACTTCAATCGCTTCCTTTAATTGAATTCTTTACGCTAATTAATATTTTATTTTTTAACCCTCAATTCAGTGTTTACTAAATGATTTTAAATTTATTCCAGTTTTTTTGCTAAAAACAAAAGTACGATAGTATTGACCACCCACACATCCAATTACCTATACATTACTACTTAAAAAGTATGAACACAAAAATATATATTAATACGGTGAGGTAGATTAATACATTAGTGCATGAAGGTAAAAAAAAGGGGTTAATACTATCCGTTTTTTTTGTAAAAAATACCTTATAAATTTAAAATCTTCAGTAGACATCAAAAAGATTTTTAAAAAATTAAATATTAATTACAGTAAGGAGGTCATATTAACCCTTCGGCACGGAAATATTTCTTTGTTTTAATTTTTTAAACAAAATTTGACTTGAGTTATGCTGTTAGAAACAAAAAAACTAAACACAACGACTATTTTGTCTATGTTTTTTTTAAAATCTGGATCACAAAAACTAAAAAACGTGGGGAAAATTTCTTCAACTAAGCCCTTTTAAATCTTTTTCTAGAAATGCTCTCTTTCCAAATTTTCTTTACAAGAATCCCCAGCAACAGCAAGCTAAAATTACACTAAACCCAAAGAATTTTTTAAATTACTGAAAAACCAAATTATTGATATGATATCATTAACCCAAAAAAAAAATGCACAAAAATTTAAAATACAAAATCTACAAAAAACTCTATGAAAAAAAACGCACTTGCTTCAACAGAAAATCTAGCACCATTGCTTCAGATAGGAATTCAGATTTTAAAACCCTTAAAACGCGGGAACAATTTTCTGTAATTTTTCAATTAAAGCTTAATTTTCTTAAATATATTAATTTATTTTTTGAAAAAAGTTATATTTTTTTAAAACAAAACCCCAGGATGTACAATGAAAAAAAAAAAATAAAAACGATTTTGTTTTTTTTTATATTCATTTTTTTTCATTACAAATTTTTAATCAAAACGTAAAAAAAAATTTTAAATTGCATGCAATTAAAAAAAATTTATATTGCAAAAATAAATTTTTCAATTGAAATATGTTTTTATAATGACAATTTCTGCCTTAGAAATACACTGTGTAAAAAAAAATTCAAAACTATAAATATTATAGCCAAATTTATAAAAATAAACAAATAAAAAAACTCAATAAGAAAACAAATTAGTACACAAAATAAACCTTTTTACAAAAAAAAAAAACAAACTTCACATGAAAAAAATAGAGTAAATTCAAAATAATAAACTTTGTTTAACACCGGGGGTTAGGTACAATGCACAAAAACAGACAACAAATAACTGCAGACTGACTTTTTCCGCCAGCCCGGGCGCCGCGTCAGGTGACTAGCAGATGCGTATATATTTGCTTTTTTGGCACGCTTCGGGTTTCCTCCAGAGGCAATAAGAAATGAAAACTTCTATTTTTTCATTCGTTGCCTAGTAACCATCCAAAGGTCTTGAAAATGAATAAAAACCCGAAAATTGTTTTGACCTTGAATCCGAACTCGCACGTTGTATTTGGCCTGTTCTAGGATTATTGTTATCAGCTCGCGAAATATTACGATAAAGCTACGGGCATTATAAACATGCGTATATATACGGATGCCGCTTTTAAAAAGGGTTAAACCAAAAAAATAAAAAGGGGGTTTTACTCAAAGAAAAGAAGATACAAAATGTGCAGATCCGAAATGTCACTTTTACAACACAAAGAGATTAGATGTAGTTTGTAGCTCTAAAAACAAACGTTAAACCAAAACAAGAGTATTCTTATAGGGAAAACCCAAAATGTGAAAAGGTTCTTAAAAATGTTCTTCTCCCCCCTGAAATAAAAAATTTAATTGATTGTAAATTTTCAAATTAAATAATGAAAATTTAAAAATTTCCTAAATCGGGTTGAAATTAAAAAATTATTTGACATACAAAAGTTAAAGGTCGGAATAACAAGTCGAGTCAGAATAAAAATTTTGTATGTTCCTCATCAGGCTTTTTCACAGAAAGTTTTTCCCTTTTAAGTTTAGGGTGGGTTTTTTACGGAGTAGAAAGCTAATTGAATATCAAGGTTTTTTCACTGAGCGGTTCTTGTAATGAAAACATTGGCATTTTCCACCGCACTTATTTCTCCTGGATACCTGACTCGCAAACAATATTTAAAAATATTAAATTAATTTGGTAAGTGGACATAATAATTTTCTTTAAAAATCAAAAAGACCTGAAGGCTGGGTAAGGGAAATTTAAACTCAACATGGAAACAGAAAAATAGATATTTTTAGTGAGTTTTAAAACTGTTTATGTTGAAGGGGGTGAAAAAAGTTCAAAGTCAAAAATGAAAGTCATTATAACTGAAAAAAAATAAAACGCTGTCAAAATATGTAATGTATTGATATTTCTTAATATAAATTTTTTAAATATTTAGTTGTATCAATTTAAAATTGTTCTATTTCTCAAATGTAAAAATAATTTTATATTTTTATTTGTAATATTAAGACTATATTCCGTCTGTAAATTTTATATGTAAAATGGTGTGATTGGTGGCGGATTTTGGTCAGTTTAAAAACAATAAAGCAATTTGGGTTTCCTACCCAACACCTGATTTTGTTCTGTGTCAACAGCCCTCACCTCCCCTCCGACAACCCTTCGCAGTCTCTTTTTTGAAATCTGTAAGTAAACATCATTCCCCAGGCAGTCAATTTAACCCGAACATGTGTGCTTTTTTTTAATTTAAACACCCCATTTTTCTAGTATATTAATACGGTACCTTTTTGTATTTTTAAAAAAGGGCTTGGACTGGAAGATAGTACGGGCGCGAGGCCAAAAGGATTTTAATTACTGTGTAAAAACATGTAATTCCAGTAATGAAAGGGAGAACCACGTGCGTCAAAAATAAAAAAGAAACCTTAGTATACAGAAAGGCGTGTATGATTACCGAAATGTATTTGAAAAAGGGTTTTTGGGCGTTCAGTATCGGATCACGGGGAAAACGTGTATCGAAATAATGCCGAAAAGGCTAAAAATGTTAGTGAGGCTGATGGGAAAAATTTGCGAAAACGAGTACTGGAAGATCTTCGTGGATTTACTACCAAATATGGCGGCTACGGTTTGGGCAGTTTTTCCGAATTTAAAAAGTGGGTGAAAAGACGTGGGAATTTGTATGTGGAAAGATTTGAACTGTTTTTGGATTGTAATTCAAATTGCAAAGGAAAAGAAACAAGTCTTATTAACAGTAAATTTAAGTTAAGATTTCATTTATTAGCAATGATGTAAAAATAAACTTTCAACTAAACAAACAGTAGGGGGATATTGTGAAATTAATCCAAAAGCATTTTTTCCGAACCATCGTTAGTTGCCGACGTTATAAGTTTAGCTTACAAATTCAACATGAACATGAAAATATTTAGACTTGTTTTTCCAAATTTAAAAAAATTTTCTACTCATTGTGATTTTAAGGAATCATTGTCAATTACCTTAGAGACAGATTAGTAGCCCATCTCAGGAGTGGTTCAATTAAACAAATTTTTTACAGAAAGTGTCCAACCATAAAAGACGTTTCAAATAGCCTTTACTAAAGAGCAAGAGGAACGCAGCATCTTGATGGGCAAGCGGGGCATCCCAGAGGGTTTTTTATCGTATAAATCATGGGGAGAGGTGAGGCACCAACGTCACTCAAACAGACCCATCACGACCAACAACCCAACATAAGGGGGGGAGAAGAGAGTGTAGTGAAAAATTTCGGTTGTGGTAAATGTGGTATGTGTTTTCAAATTGTAAGTAAAAAAAATAAAAAGGGGTTTTTTCTGTGGTAAAAAAGGTCATTTGAAAGGGGATGAGAAGGCAGAAAGTGAATAAAATACCAGTAATAAATTTTTTATAAGAATAAGTTTAAGATAAACCAAAAAATTTTAATCAAGGCGGGAAAAATTTTTATAAAAGAAATAATACTTGGTCAAAAGGTCAACATTTTGTAGATCAGAATAGGGCTAGTAGTAATCAGGGGATAATCTAAGAAAAAAAAAGTGGATTTTAACCCCCCGCGTTGCTTGTCGAAAATTCAAACCCCAAAAGCGGGGGCTCTGAACAAACCCCTTTGATTTGCGACATCAAGCAACGTTTACAAACATAAGTTAACTCGGTTATTTTTCGTAGTAATATATCGTAGTATAAGAATCGATAGAGGGGATTCCTTTTCATCGCACGTCTTTGATTACCTCTATTCCTTTATGAAACAAAAGAAAAAAGCTGATTTATACAAGCAGTTATTGTGTTTAAAAGTCGTCAGGTTTCAGAGAATGTGAAACAGTGTGCCGGGTTTTTGCTTTCTCCGAGTGTTTATTTGTTTTTTGTGCAAAAAGGATGCGATTTACATGATAAATCAAGTGATAATAGGGAATTATTACGTGAAAAATTAGTGACAGTAGTACGACAGTGACATTGAGGGCCGAATATTTTCCTAACAATGTTTCTCTCAAGACTTTTTCCCCCGGGGGTTTTATAACAAATTTTGTTTCCAGATTATGTGATGGGAAACTTTAGAAAAATGACGATGTTTTAAAGTACTTTTTCCCCTACATCAACAAAAAGGCCAAAACCACTAGTCCCAAAAGAAAAATGTGGGATAAGAGTCCCCACTTTCCCGAACGGCATTTCCTTTAGGGTAAGGACATTCCAACCCTTTTGGGCATTGGTTCCCAACAGGGGATCCGCGGACCAAAGGTGGGCCCCCGGGAAAACCCTTTAAAATGGCCGCGAGGGGACTTAAGAAATAAATAATTATTTATTAAAATGTAAATTTAAAAAAAAAACTAAATTAAGTTAACAAGTTCGATACGGGGGAGGTAGACGGGAATAAGGTAGACCGGTAGAGGTAGACCGGCGTAAGGGCCGTTTTTTGGGGGGATTTGGTCCAAAACTGGTGGGGGTGGGAGCCAAACTGGTGGTGGGGGAGGGGTAGCTGCAACTTGCTGTCTTTCAGTCGTGAGTGTGTCTAATAGGTCAACAAATACACTACATTAACAAAAACTTTCTTCCTTTTGAAGTTTTTTTTTATTTTTGTGCTAATTTTAGTGTTTTTGAGATTGTTACTATTGCTCAAAATTGCCTCCACAGCGGAAAAATGATAGGGAATTATATAAATTCGGGGTTTACGCGATTGAAGTGAACAAAGAGTTAGCCTCAGTGCGTAAATTTTTTGCACCGTTCTCAAGCAACGAGGCATTGAAATCCAAAATTGGAACGTCATTTGAAGACAAATCATCAAACTAGTGACCGGCCACCTGAATTTTCGCAGGTAAACTGGAAAATTTAAAGAAAATGAAATTGGCAAATTGGGGACAGCTTATTAACAGTCAGAAAAACTCTCTCGCTTCTTTTGAAGTACGCACTTGATTGCTAAGGCTAAAAACCACACACCTCGGCGAAAAACTTCTTAAAACCATTATAATTAAAGCCGTCGAGCAAGTTTTGGGGACGAACTTCCAAAAAAAAAAGCAGGATACCCCCTAACCCCAATAACGATTTTTAAAAAAGAATTGATACAATAAGTAACACATTAAAGAACAATTAATTGTTGAATTTAAAAAATCTCCATTTTTTTAGTTTGCAATGTGACGAAACACTGTGTTACGCATGCGTCCAATTAAATAGTTTTTGTTTTTTTATTTGGGGGGACAAAATATTCAAGAAAAAACCCTTTTTAATTACCAAAATTTGGGGAAACCCCACTAAGGCAAAAACGTAATGAAAATAATTTTTGATAATTTGAAAAGTAGGGCCTTGACTGGAATAAACCCAGCGGGATTTTTTTACAGACGGAGCCCCTGCTATGCGGGACCGTTCAGGATTGGCACCCCGGGAAAGAGAAGAAAAACCCCGCTACAGTAACTATGCACTTAGATCCATCGTAAAAGCGTTTTGGGACAAAAACATGCCAGAGAGCCTAAAAAGTGCAATGGAGAGGGCCTAAATATGGTCAATGCATCAAAGAAGCTCACTCAACATCGTGTTTTTCAAAAAAGTTGTGTGAATGTTAAGTCTGTACACAAACACTTTTTTTTCATACTGAGGTGCGTTGGGTTTCAAAGGGAAATATGCGGGGGCGCTTTTTTGAGTTGAAAGAAAAGTTGAAAAATGTTTTTTAAAGAAACAAAATGCAGCGATTCTTGGAGGATTTTTGGATCCAAATTTTGAGGTACAACGCACCTAGTAGATGTTTTTGGACATTTGAAAACCAAAATGAACTTGCAGCTTCAAAAGGGTCAGGAAATGACAAATTAAGGGTGTTGGTAAAAATTTTTGTTTTTTAGGACAAAACCCATGCTTCTTGATCTTGGATGAAAAAAAATTGAAGAGCAAAAAATTTCAAATCCTTTTTCCCCACTTTGAAACACTGGCGGACAAAAAAAGCATTCTTTTCTGTGGGGTAAAAATTCTACCAAACTCCTCACACATTTAGGAACCTTAAAGCAAAATTTTTACGATACTTTTTCCCGATACACAAAAACCAAAAAGAAATTAAAAAAAATGATTCGAAATCCTTTCAGCGTAAAGTCACAGATGTTCCCGACGATTCCCAAAAAGGAGTTTTTGAACGCAAAAAAGACAATGATTTGAAGGACACATTGGGAAAGTGGCACAAAATTTGGAAGAGGGTGTGGTGCGAAAGGGATTTTTCTACCCATACGTCGGAAAAAAAGCACTTAAGTACCCCTTTTGCTATTTTCAAAACCCCCACCGTGCGACAAGGTTTTTTTTAACTTTGCTGTTAAAAAAAAATAAACAAAGAGACTGAGCTTAGGCAGCGACCCGCACTAGCACGAGCAAAACCATTTTACCCAAATTCCTGAACTAGAAAAAAGATTCGAGCCAGAAGTCTCACTAAAATAATTTTCCCAAAAAATATTTTATGTGCAATGAGAACATTTTAATTTCTATTTTAAACTATTATTTTAATGAAAATGTAAAAAGTTGCAAAAAATTTAAAAATAAAAAATTTTTCTTATATTAAGTTTTTTTTTTTTATTCCTTTTAAACTATAATATATCAAGGGGTCCGTGCTACTATTATTTCAAGAAAGTGGCCGCGGCCCGGGAGTGATTTTTTTAACCACGCTTTTGGGTAAGGAACCCCGGCCCAGTCCCCCTAGAAATAGTAAAAGCTAAGGTTTTTTTTAGTTTATTTCACTGGCAATTGGAACATATTGCTAGAGAGACAAATGCCTATCAGTAGGAGAATTTAAGAAAAGCAAGCAACTTTAAAGCTCAACTCGAGATGGAGGCGGGGGGACAACGGACGGTTCCAGAAAAAAAAACAATATTTTGGAATCATTTTTAAACAGGGTTTTACTCCTAAAAAAACCAGAAGTCTATTGGGACACTAGGCCCCCAAAAAAAATTTATTTCCCTTTTTTAGAAAACAATGTCCCACAACAGATTTGTTTTGATTCAATCATTTCTACATCTGACCCGAATATTTCCTGAGGACAAAATGGGTATGACCCCGGGTAAAAGTTAGAATATCTGTTTGACCTCCCTAAATGCCCCCTTTCAAACAACACTTTGTTGGGGAACAAATGTATTTTTACCAAGCCTAATGGCATGAAAAACCAAATCATTTATTCATAATGCCCTAAAAAAAAAGCAAAAAAAACGGTCTGAAGAAATTTGGGCTTGTTAGCAAGACTAACTATTATTTTATTTGGATTGTTTCAGTTTAAATTTGTTGAAAAGGGGTTAGGAAAAATCGTCGGTTTTTAAAAAAACCCCTTGAAAAGGGGGTACCACCCCTTTTACGGATAGGACTAAACCAAGGTTCCCCTTTGCTTTGAGCCTTTAGAGCATAATACCTACTTGTCTGGAACTATAAAAAAAAAATTTCCAGATTAGCGAAACTGCTGTAAAGAGTAATCTGGGGGAAGGGAGATAATTGAATCTAAACCTTTTATTTTTCAGTAAGAAAAATTTTTTTTTTACCCCACAAAATGAGAAACAATTACTTTTACATCTATTGCTTTATTTCTTATGTTATTAAAAAATTAGTCAGAATAAATTATTAAATAATAAAACACATATAAATTTTTATTTTTTTTGTAAAATGTGTACATTCAAACCTTAACAGCGTTTTTTTTCAAAAAATTTTGAAATTTCAGTTATGCCCCTTTTTTCCCTTTCAAGGCAATACTACCTCGAAAAATCACCTGCAATAACCTACAATAATATTCCATCTAAAGGGAAATTTTTGTCTTAAACTATTAATTTAATGAGGCCCGCAATCACAGCTGGTTGAAAAAGTAAGCTAACCCGCTCTTCTGTAGTAAACCGGAAAAGGTGACTTTTTTTTAATAAAAGAAATTTTGGGCAGCCCGCAGGCATGGCAAAGTGTACCCAAGAGTATCATCAGTGACAAACTGGGGTTTCTCGCAATCGACGACAAAAATAATGCCTAAAGCAATCGAGACATGTCACATGGGTGCTTCGCAAAAGGAAAGACCCAAAACTGGATCACGAAAAAAAAAAAACGGTATTTTTAAAATAAAAAAAGTTTATCCAAAACAATTTTTTGTCTAGGGGTTATTTTAGTACTAAAACATAACTAAAATTGAGAGGAAACGACCCGCCAATTTGGTGTTTTTACTCGATCCAAAATTTTTGGTACGGAGAAGAGTTTGGGCAAGACAGGTTTTAATCACCTTTTTAATCCTGGGATTTTTGGCGTGAGTCTTGCGTAGGCAACATTGTAAACACAATTTTGTTTGGCAAATTGATAGCAAGTAGCTTTTTTTTTCTTCTGCCATCTCCACTCCTTGCTCTCGCACATTTCAGTCTCGCCCCCGTCGCGGTCAGTTTTCAGGCATCGTGGGTGTTTTTACAGTCATGTAATTAAATTTTGTTACACTTTAAAAAGATGATTTTTTTGCGATTTTTTTAATAGTTTTGTAACACTTTTTAAAAAGGGTAAGGGGCCCATCAAGAAAAGGCTATATCGGGGGATTATACAGGGTCCCCCAGAAAAAAAACCCCCGATTAAAAAGTAACGTTAAGCAGACAAGAGATGGAAAGAGTGTGGGGGGCCTGCGATACCGCATTTTCTTTCCCTTTTCAGTGTGCCAAGTATGGGAGGTAACTGACTTCCCGGAACTGAGTCAAAGAGACTGTGTGTCCGATAACATTGTGCCCAAGACCTTCTTCGGGAAAATCTGCCCAAAAATGTAATTTTTTTAATGAGGCACCTTTAACTTTCCGGGGGCATGAAAAAAAAAAAAATTTCAGGTACTGGCTGAAAAAAACCCCCAAGAAAATCCATCAACGACCCTGCATAGCCCCAAAGTAACTGTTTTTTGCTGTCTTTAATTCTTGAGTGATTGGTCGTGCTTTTTCGAAGAAAAGGTGGGATAACCTAAACAGTGAACGATGTTTTGCAATGCTCTGGGAGTTCCTCCAGCCCAAAATAAGGGGGCTTTTTTTATGACAGAGAAATGGGGTTCCCAAAAAATGGCGCAAGCCCACACAGCGCGGAGCACTTGGGGCTGGGGAAGGAAATGTTTCCCGGTACGTTATCTCTTTGCCTGGGACATAGGGGTGGCCACCACGTTTTGCCGAACTTAACGCCCCTGTGATTTTTTTTCCTCTGGGCCTACTTAAAATTCAAGTTTTAAAGAAAATCATCCTCAAACTTTAAAACCACTAAAAGAAAGTAATAAACGAGAAGTTGAAACCATTCCACCTACAAGACTCGTAAAGTAAAAAGAGAAAAACTCAACCAGTGTTAACATGGGGGGAAACGTTTTTAGAATGTTGTTTAAAAAGGGAAAGTATTCCCTAACGGGACAATCGTACTTTTAGTAAATAAAAATAAAAAAATTCCTACCTTATTTCATTTTGTTTTCATTAGCTTTTCAAAAAGGGGGGTTTTTTTCTGCCGGGGGCCCTGTATTAAAATTGGTTTTACCTATTTTTTGGGGAAAAACGGGAGTCATTTACCCCAGTGTGTAACTGCAATTTAGTTTCAGAAAAGTGCAATTTGTCCCGGGTGATTGTAAGGCATCTAACTATAAACCCTCTTCTCTGAAAGATAAAGGGGCCCAGATTTTTTTCCTCAAGAAAAGCCCTAAAACGTAAGAAACTCGACTTACTGCAAATTTTCATACTGAAATGAGAAAGTTGTGGGAAACTCATACAAAATAGCACTTTTAACAGTTTTTAAAACAAGAAACCACATACTATTTTGAGTCGCTAATTAACCTGTTTACTTTCTGATTGTAGTATTGTACTTTGTGAATACAGCGTAAAAAAAATAGAAAAGATTTCTTTTTCAAAAGAGCACTGAAACGTAGAAATTATGACATGGTTCTGGATTTAAAAAATACTATTTCAAAAAAAATTTAAAAAATTCACAGTTTTTTTTTCTTTGCAGTGAGATAAACCACTAATATTTCAAAGCATGCACGTTATTGTTTTACAATTTATTCATTGATGGGAAAGATTTATTTTTAGTAATCAATGAACTTCCATGGGGAAGGTTATTGGAATATATAGGGCCCAAACCATGACAGGATGTCAATCTGGGCTTTTGAGTTGGAAAAAAAACCCAAAATATTTTTTTCTTTCTGCTTTTTCACAGACAAGCTTTGGCTTTTCAGACTTACCCGAACCTCTCAACGTCATTTAAATTAGCAAATTAAAATAGTTAACCACATCAAAAATCCAACGTTTTTAAAAAATAGGCTCTTTCAGGCAAAAAAAATGTCAAGAAGTGCCAAAACCATCCTCTTCCACGAAGTCCAGTGGGTTTTCCCAAAGGCAATATTTTTCCTGATTTCAAGTCAGAATTGACATTTGTTAATGACTTCAAAACAAGACCGTCAGAAAATTTTTAGATGACAAAAATATATTTTACTTGGCTTATTTGTCTGACTTTTTTGAAACTTTAATATTTTGAATCTAAGCTTCAAGGCCATAAAACTTCTTGAACACTTATGATGCAATTAAGGAGTTCATAGAAAAGAAATCCTTTTGGGAAAACCGCCTTCAAAGTTCCAGCCCAAAAATTTTTTCTTTTTCAAACTGAAACCAACCTCCTTGTGATTTACAACTTTTCCACTAAACTAAAATTTTGATGTGAATATCAGTGCATTTGGAAGAACTGAAAAATCAAATTTCGAAACTATTTTCCAGGTGTAGTTCCCAAAATTAGGAAATTTTAATTGATAAGAGATCTTTTTCTATCAATTTGCATTTTTTCCAAAAATCTTTAAGAACATGTAATCGACTTAAAGTGTGATTCTTAAGGAAAGCAGATTTTTCAAACATAGACTTTTAAAAATTTGGGGTTGACCTACCCCTGTTTTTCCCCCGAAGTGGCTTTTTGGAAACTGCAAAAATTGTTAGTTCAGTTTTCATCCACGTATTTTTTTGTAAATCTGGGTTTTTTTATTGGCATATATCAAATAAAAATACCGTCGAAGGCTGGACTTTTTAAAGTGATTTGAGGTTTCTCTGACACGTTTGAACTGAACATCAAAAAACTTGTCAAGACCCAAAAAAATTAAAAACCCTCTCTTTAAAAAAGGCAAAAAAAACACAAGACTACAAAATTGTAAACTCCAAATTTAATATGTATTTGGTTTTATAATTATTCTTTTTTTTAAAATAAACAAAGTTTTAATTTTAAAGAAAGTTCAAATAAATTTTGTACTTAAATTTATCTGGATTTTAATTTTGCACCCAGTTATGTACCGAGAGTTTACACATCATTTCATAATTTCAGTTTACTAACATTTTAATTTTACCAATTATTTACGGGGGGGAGGTGTGATTATCTTCGGTTCAAATGGGGCTGATATTTTAAAGGTTGAGAACCCGCTTTACACAATTAAGAAAATAACATTTCTCATGTATAAAAAGGTACGTGTTGGTAAATTTCCACGGTATTGTTACTATTATATAAAAGGCAAACCCTCACTTCACTCACTCATCACTAATTCTCCAACTTCCCCTGTAGGTAGAGAGCTAAATTTTGTACACTGTTTTTTTTAGAACTTAAATAGGACAACCCAAAGTATTTTTTCCTTTAAAATACTCCTAAGGGTATAAAGCACCCAAAAGATTGGCCATAAAGGGTAACATTTGGGGTTTATTTTAGTAAATTAAAAAGCTGTTTGTAAAAAATAAACATGTCTTTTTGAATGTTTGACATTTTTACATTTTAAATTTTACTATGAGTTTAATCTTCAGCTGTTAAAAAAAAATAAATAAATAACCTCTTGAAATGGCTAAATAGGTGGCAAAGAATTAGTGTGAGTGAGATACTGTAACTAAAATTTTAAAATTGTAATTTTACGTTTTATAGTTAATATACCGATTTTTGTATTGAATAGTTTCATGCCGGGCCGAAGGCCGAGGTTTATGGCGTAGCGAGGCTTTTTGGGGTTTGGCACCGAAGCGTGTAGGGTGCCCCTAGTAAAAGAATATTTTTGTATTAACACAATGGGAACATTTAAAATTTGTTTTAAAAACCAAAAAACTTTTTTTCTCGATCAAAGTCTTTTCCCTATTTTTTTCTCTTCTTTTTTTTTTATTAATACATATCTCTTCTCAATTAATCCTTATCCCCGATATACAAACCCATAAAAATATAGAAAAAAAAAAAGTTGACATGAATTTTGTTTTGAGGCTGGAATACAAAACCCTTCCAATAAAGAACGGGAGTATTGGTTCACTCGTCACACCCCCAACTAGGTTGGGTTTTACTCACTCAGCCGCCCATACATGTACGTGGGGGATTGAAAAAACCCGATTGCCATTGAAAATATAAAAAATAAAGGAACGACCAAAAATCCCTATTTTTTTAATATACAAAAATTTGAATGACAAAATAAAAATTCATTCTTGGCTCCTAAAATGGGTTTTAACCCCTGGTTCCGGTTTTTCACAGCCTATTAATCATAAAAATCATCTGGCACTGCTCAATCTGCACCAAATCACCCGACTACAACTACTACGTCATATTTTGGAATACCAAAGACCAAGCATGCTGCATGTTTGACAGATCTATTGACAGTTGGCCATTTTAAGTTTGCCTATTAATCGTAACAAGTCTGATGACATGTATTTACTTGCATTTATTTATTGTAAAATAAAAACTTTTAATTTGGTCGGCAAGGTACATCGAGTAACAAGGGTTGTTTGTTGAAAAAATGGGTCTCGTTAATATGTACAGACCTACTTATAAAGAGAATTTGAGTAATGTTCAAGTGGACATTACTGGGAACCAACCCCAATTCTTTGAAAAATTTGTCACCTAGTGAAAATTTGAAAATACAACAGTGTTTTTTTTAATATTGGTTTTTCACAAAAACAGATCAAAAATACTATATTTCATCGAATAAATAAGGAAACAATAATAATGAACACTTTACAGGAAAACATTTCCAAATAAATTATAATCGTGGCGGGGGGAAGGCCTCACTGTCAGGGATTTTGCACAACCACAAGATTTAATGAATAAAAATTAACATCATTTTACTAAAAACACGAAGCAAATATCACGCAACAAAAAAGAAACAAAAAAAGTAAAAAATTTTAAAATTTAACGCCAGATGGGGACCTGAAGGTATCTCTCTATTGCTCTTAGGAGGTATAGAGTGTACCAAAGGGGGTTTATGGATTATACTTTATAATTTCCCCCCCGACCCTTTCCCTTATACCCCCGCAAGCCGGAGACGAGGGAAAGACATTTACGATCATTGGCGCCCCCCACCTGTTTTTTTTTTAGGGAGGCGTCCCGTAAAATACATTTTTTTTACAGCGGTACTCCGAAATCCTGAGGGGGCCCTATACACCCATCGAGGGGCGGCAGTTCAGTGTTCGGAAGGGCACTGAGTGGGTACCTCCGCGAGGTATTCCCCTGAGTACCGAGAAGATAGCTAAAGTCCATCTTTCTGCTGAGAGAACCCCAGCAGAAGGCCGCTTCCTGATTTTTCTGAGCGAAGCAATAATCCGCCCTGGTGGTGTCCCGGCCGCTAGGGGGACAAGGAGTCTCGTTGATCGGAGGCATGGTCTGGGCAAAATGTGGGTAAGCGCAGTCCATATAAGAACTCACAAATGGGGTGACCTCGTACCCCCGTCTGAAACGGCAAAACGTGGGAATGTCCTGGCTGATGGGTAAAACTTCGTCAGCAGGGTCTAGCCAAATGCCTCATCATCTAATTAGTGACGCGCATGAATGGAATTAACAGATTCCCTCTGTCCATATCTACTATCTAGCGGAAACCACTGCCAAGGGAACGGGGCTTGGAAAAATCAGCGGAGAAAGAAGACCCTGTTTGAGTGATATTTTAGAGCTTATTTTAGAGTGATAAAATATTGATTTTGATGGTCTACCTAGAAAAAAATTATAATAAGTTTTTCTTTTATTACCAGCCTTTACAATATGGGTCTTGTAATAAATACACATATTATGTTAAAATATAAATATTTTAAAAACATAAAGCACAGTGGAAATTTAAGAATATGCTAAAATATTGCCCGTCATGTGCAAAATATAAATTTTATTATTTGAATTGTATACAATGTATTAAAATGGACCCTGTTGATAAGTTTTTGGAAATAAAATCAATAAAAAAAAAATAGTAAATATATATATACAGTTACATACTGTATTTACAGTATATAGATTATTATTTACAAATATGTACAATCTTGTAAGTATTTCCAAATTTTAATATTTGAAGGGCCAGGGGAAAAACGACGAGAGTCATTAAAATTTCATTTCAAGATTAATATCTCGTGTAGTAGCTCTATTGCCCTACTAAACAGCAGTGAATTGTTATTGGAAAAACGATGGGAGTCAGGGGATATTAAAGAGTAATGAATACAGGGAAGAAGAAAGAATTGATGAGGTCAGTTGCCACAGAGGTAAAGAAATGATGGGAGTCAGGTTGTTTTCACTTTGCTTTTGGTCACATGGTTTGCTATTTTTGTTCCTGCCATTTTGAGGTTATGTATGGTTCTTGTTGAAAGTGTCTTATTGTTGTATTGTGCTTTAATAGTTTTTACTTATATTATTTGGTTCAATTAAAAGTGTTAACTATTATTTTACTATGGAGTTAGTAGGAGAAATAGAGCATGCACCAAAAAAAGAAACCTAAACTAGGTAGACCAACAGAAGTTAAATAAACAGATACTACAACAAAGTCATGATGTAGGCCCTAATTGGACTAAAATGTTTTGAAGTAATAGATGAATGTAGCAGAAAGCTAGTTGTTTGAAATCAATCAATCGTCTCTATTGTGATTTCTTGGAGAAATACAATTGAGTCATATTACTAGAAGTTACATACAAATTATATGCAGTCAAAATCAGTCAGGATGAGTAAAAGTTTTTACAAAAATTAAGAATAATACAATATGTAATATAACATTTTTACAACCAAATAGTGCAAACTAATACTAGGTATAAATTATGGATATGATTATCAGGGCAATTTGTATTTTTAATTTTGTCGATTAAGTCTGTTTTTTTTAATTAACAAAAAAAAGTTAAAATTTTCTAGATGCTATTGAAAAATTTTTACATATACAAAAACACAAAAGGAAAACCCATCATTATTACTCAACGATCAAATAAAATTTTCACTCAAATATTATGTTTGATTCTATCATGAAGATGCAAAATTATAAAATTTAACAAAATCTACAACTTATCCATCTACATTTTTATTTAAATTTTATAGTGTCAGCTGTTAAATTAATTATTCTAAAGTTAAATATATTTATAACCCTATTTGTATTCTGTTTTACAACTGATGATGGTCTTTCAAGACAGAAAATCGATATTGAACATTAAAAACATCAAGAAAAGATTGCTAAGTGTTGTTCTTTTTATATATATATAAATATATTAAGCAATCTAATAGCTAAAAATGTCAAACAATACAAAGTATCACGCCTAACTTAGCTTACCACTACAGGAAAAACCAAATTGAAACTACTGAATGTGATTGAAGATATCCATTTCAACCCAACATTGCCTTCACAATAATATCATACCTAATTATGTTCAAGTCAATATAAAAAATAAAATCCGAAAGCAGCACAAATTACAAATCAAAAAGCTGAAAAGATATGGTTAAAAGAAGAGGTTCACCAATTATACATAAAAAAATGTAAGTTAAATGAACAATTATTAAAACTACACTACACACTATTTGAATGTTTACACTTTATTGAAATTGAAAATCTAATGACACAAATTAATGATTGGGTAAATTTAGAAATCAAAAAGAAGAAATTAATTCATCCCAACAAACTACTTAAACTATCAAAACAAAACCAATCTAAGATACATCAATTTTCTAATCACAAATTCTATCCTAGATTAATTAACAAAAACACAAATTGAATTTGATCAAGCTGAAATTAACATTTTTAAAAAAGGTTTCAATTATTGTATTCAAGAAAACAACAATGCAAAACTTCTCATTGAAACTGAAAGTTCAATTGAAATTCTTCCTTTAGAAATTCAAAACAATACAAGAATTCTTGCACATGAAAAAATCATCAAATATACTAATAAACCAACATACAATACATAACCATACTCAATATATCAGAGAAGTTAAAAGAAGATAATGCAACAGCCGTCAAAGCTGATAAAGGTAATACAATAGTAATTGTTAATAAAGACGAACACCATATGAAAATTATAGATTTCATCACCAATAACAATATAAAAGAATTACATAAAGATCCTACAGAAACATACCACAACAAAATAAAATCTGCTATCAACAAATCTTACATTTTTAACTCCCGACCAAAAATTATTTTGTTAGAACAATAAAACCAAATGCTCCCAAACTTTACGGTCAACCCAAAATCCACAAAGACCAAGAACCAATCAGACCAATTGTCAATGCAATGAACTCTCCTGCTCACAAAACTTGCAAAAACCCTCAACAATATTAATAAAAAATGAAATAGCACTTGAAAATAACTGCTCCCTTAAAAACACAACAGACTTAATCGACAAAATTAAAGAATACAAATTGCCCTGATAATCATATCCTAATTTCATTTGACATTAAAGATTTATACACAAACATCCTTGTAGAAGAGAGTTTAACCATTCTTGAAGAAAATTTAACAAAACAAAATAAATTAGACAGCAAGAAAATTCAAGAAATCATCAAATTAACAAAAATTACTCTTAAAACAAAATTACTTTCAATATAACGATAAAATTTATTCCCAAGATAAAGGATTAGCCATGGGATCACCACTTTCAAGCATCATAGCAGACATTTTCCTAAATTATATTGAAAATAAATACATTCTCAACCCTGAAATAAACCCTTACACCAAGTAAATTATATATTATCATAGATATGCTGATGACATTCTTTGTCTATTCAACGGAAACCAAAGACAAATAGATCTATTAGAAATCTTTCTGAACAAAATTCATCCCAACTTAAAATTTACAACAGAAATAGAAAAATCTAACAGCATAAACTTTCTTGACCTTACCATAACTAAAAAAGATAACAAACACCAAATTCAAAATTTATCGTAAACCAACATCAACAAATCAAATAATCACAATACATAAAATCATCCAACATCACACAAATTAGCAGCCTTCCACAGTATGATTCATAGACTACTGAATACACCTCTTACAGAAGAAGATTACCAAGAAAAAAATCAACATTATCAAACAAATTGCTGTCGATAATGGATATCAACCAAATTTAATAAGTAAATTAATTAATAAACACAACAAGAAAACTCTTGATTCTAAAACTAAAGAAAAAATAACTACATTCAAATGACCTATCATGGAGATATTAACAAATCTTTACATAACATATTCTCCAAACAAGGATATAAAATTACATATAGAACGAAGAACAGTATCAAACATATACTACAGCATAACTACTCTACTAAAAATAATGAAAACAAATACAATAATTCTGGAATTTATAAAATTAAATGTTCAACTTGTCCTAAATATTACATTGGCCAAACAGGAAGAAGTTTTAATAGAAGATTCAAGGAACATATACCAAAAAACAAACATCAAAATTTATCAACATTTGCTGAACATTTAATACAAGAAAACCATAATATTTCATCAATTGAAGAAAATTTTAGAAATTATCCATTTTGCCCCTAAAAGTAAAAAACTAGATGCTATTGAAAAATTTTACATATACAAAAACACAAAAGAAAACCCATCATTATTACTCAACGATCAAATAAAATTTCACTCAAATATTATGTTTGATTCTATCATGAAGATGCAAAATTATAAAATTTAACAAAATCTACAACTTATCCATCTACATTTTTATTTAAATTTTTATAGTGTCAGCTGTTAAATTAATTATTCTAAAGTTAAATATATTTATAACCCTATTTGTATTCTGTTTTCAACTGATGATGGTCTTTCGAGACAGAAATCGATATTGAACATTAAAAACATCAAGAAAAGATTGCTAAGTGTTGTTCTTTTTATATATATATAAATATATTAAGCAATCTAATAGCTAAAAATGTCAAACAATACAAAGTATCACGCTAACTTAGCTTACCACTACAGAAAAACCAAATTGAAACTACTGAATGTGATTGAAGATATCCATTTCAACCAACATTGCCTTCACAATAATATCATACCTAATTATGTTCAAGTCAATATAAAAAATAAATCCGAAGCAGCACAAATTACAAAATCAAAAGCTGAAAAGATATGGTTAAAAGAAGAGGTTCACCAATTATACATAAAAAAAATGTAAGTTAAATGAACAATTATTAAAACTACACTACACACTATTTGAATGTTTACACTTTATTGAAATTGAAAATCTAATGACACAAATTAATGATTGGGTAAATTTAGAAATCAAAAGAAGAAATTAATTCATCCCAACAAACTACTTAAACTATCAAAACAAAACCAATCTAAGATACATCAATTTTCTAATCACAAATTCTATCCTAGATTAATTAACAAAACACAAATTGAATTTGATCAAGCTGAAATTAACATTTTTAAAAAAGGTTTCAATTATTGTATTCAAGAAAACAACAATGCAAAACTTCTCATTGAAACTGAAAGTTCAATTGAAATTCTTCCTTTAGAAATTCAAAACAATACAAGAATTCTTGCACATGAAAAAATCATCAAATATACTAATAAACCAACATACAATACATAACCATACTCAATATATCAGAGAAGTTAAAAGAAGATAATGCAACAGCCGTCAAAGCTGATAAAGGTAATACAATAGTAATTGTTAATAAAGACGAACACCATATGAAAAATTATAGATTTCATCACCAATAACAATATAAAAGAATTACATAAAGATCCTACAGAAACATACCACAACAAAATAAAATCTGCTATCAACAAATCTTACATTTTAACTCCCGACCAAAAATTATTTTGTTAGAACAATAAAACCAAATGCTCCCAAACTTTACGGTCAACCCAAAATCCACAAAGACCAAGAACCAATCAGACCAATTGTCAATGCAATGAACTCTCCTGCTCACAAACTTGCAAAAACCCTCAACAATATAATAAAAAATGAAATAGCACTTGAAAATAACTGCTCCCTTAAAAACACAACAGACTTAATCGACAAAATTAAAAATACAAATTGCCCTGATAATCATATCCTAATTTCATTTGACATTAAAGATTTATACACAAACATCCTTGTAGAAGAGAGTTTAACCATTCTTGAAGAAAATTTAACAAAACAAAATAAATTAGACAGCAAGAAAATTCAAGAAATCATCAAATTAACAAAAATTACTCTTAAACAAAATTACTTTCAATATAACGATAAAATTTATTCCCAAGATAAAGGATTAGCCATGGGATCACCACTTTCAAGCATCATAGCAGACATTTTCCTAAATTATATTGAAAATAAATACATTCTCAACCCTGAAATAAACCCTTACACCAAGTAAATTATATATTATCATAGATATGCTGATGACATTCTTTGTCTATTCAACGGAAACCAAAGATAAATAGATCTATTAGAAATCTTTCTGAACAAAATTCATCCCAACTTAAAATTTACAACAGAAATAGAAAAAATCTAACAGCATAAACTTTCTTGACCTTACCATAACTAAAAAAGATAACAAACACCAATTCAAAATTTATCGTAAACCAACATCAACAAATCAAATAATTCACAATACATCCAATCATCCAACTTCACACAAATTAGCAGCCTTCCACAGTATGATTCATAGACTACTGAATACACCTCTTACAGAAGAAGATTACCAAGAAGAAATCAACATTATCAAACAAATTGCTGTCGATAATGGATATCAACCAAATTTAATAAGTAAATTAATTAATAAACACAACAAGAAAACTCTTGATTCTAAAACTAAAGAAAAAAATAACTACATTCAAATGACCTATCATGGAGATATTAACAAATCTTTACATAACATATTCTCCAAACAAGGATATAAAATTACATATAGAACGAAGAACAGTATCAAACATATACTACAGCATAACTACTCTACTAAAAATAATGAAAACAAATACAATAATTCTGGAATTTATAAAATTAAATGTTCAACTTGTCCTAAATATTACATTGGCCAAACAGGAAGAAGTTTTAATAGAAGATTCAAGGAACATATACCAAAAAACAAACATCAAAATTTATCAACATTTGCTGAACATTTAATACAAGAAAACCATAATATTTCATCAATTGAAGAAAATTTAGACATTATCCATTTTGCCCCTAAAAGTAAAAAACTAGATGCTATTGAAAAATTTTACATATACAAAAACACAAAAGAAAACCCATCATTATTACTCAACGATCAAATAAAATTTCACTCAAATATTATGTTTGATTCTATCATGAAGATGCAAAATTATAAAATTTAACAAAATCTACAACTTATCCATCTACATTTTTATTTAAATTTTTATAGTGTCAGCTGTTAAATTAATTATTCTAAAGTTAAATATATTTATAACCCTATTTGTATTCTGTTTTCAACTGATGATGGTCTTTCGAGACAGAAATCGATATTGAACATTAAAAACATCAAGAAAAGATTGCTAAGTGTTGTTCTTTTTATATATATATAAATATATTAAGCAATCTAATAGCTAAAAATGTCAAACAATACAAAGTATCACGCTAACTTAGCTTACCACTACAGAAAAACCAAATTGAAACTACTGAATGTGATTGAAGATATCCATTTCAACCAACATTGCCTTCACAATAATATCATACCTAATTATGTTCAAGTCAATATAAAAAATAAATCCGAAGCAGCACAAATTACAAAATCAAAAGCTGAAAAGATATGGTTAAAAGAAGAGGTTCACCAATTATACATAAAAAAATGTAAGTTAAATGAACAATTATTAAAACTACACTACACACTATTTGAATGTTTACACTTTATTGAAATTGAAAATCTAATGACACAAATTAATGATTGGGTAAATTTAGAAATCAAAAAGAAGAAATTAATTCATCCCAACAAACTACTTAAACTATCAAAACAAAACCAATCTAAGATACATCAATTTTCTAATCACAAATTCTATCCTAGATTAATTAACAAAACACAAATTGAATTTGATCAAGCTGAAATTAACATTTTTAAAAAAGGTTTCAATTATTGTATTCAAGAAAACAACAATGCAAAACTTCTCATTGAAACTGAAAGTTCAATTGAAATTCTTCCTTTAGAAATTCAAAACAATACAAGAATTCTTGCACATGAAAAAATCATCAAATATACTAATAAACCAACATACAATACATAACCATACTCAATATATCAGAGAAGTTAAAAGAAGATAATGCAACAGCCGTCAAAGCTGATAAAGGTAATACAATAGTAATTGTTAATAAAGACGAACACCATATGAAAATTATAGATTTCATCACCAATAACAATATAAAAGAATTACATAAAGATCCTACAGAAACATACCACAACAAAATAAAATCTGCTATCAACAAATCTTACATTTTAACTCCCGACCAAAAATTATTTTGTTAGAACAATAAAACCAAATGCTCCCAAACTTTACGGTCAACCCAAAATCCACAAAGACCAAGAACCAATCAGACCAATTGTCAATGCAATGAACTCTCCTGCTCACAAACTTGCAAAAACCCTCAACAATATAATAAAAAATGAAATAGCACTTGAAAATAACTGCTCCCTTAAAAACACAACAGACTTAATCGACAAAATTAAAAATACAAATTGCCCTGATAATCATATCCTAATTTCATTTGACATTAAAGATTTATACACAAACATCCTTGTAGAAGAGAGTTTAACCATTCTTGAAGAAAATTTAACAAAACAAAATAAATTAGACAGCAAGAAAATTCAAGAAATCATCAAATTAACAAAAATTACTCTTAAACAAAATTACTTTCAATATAACGATAAAATTTATTCCCAAGATAAAGGATTAGCCATGGGATCACCACTTTCAAGCATCATAGCAGACATTTTCCTAAATTATATTGAAAATAAATACATTCTCAACCCTGAAATAAACCCTTACACCAAGTAAATTATATATTATCATAGATATGCTGATGACATTCTTTGTCTATTCAACGGAAACCAAAGATAAATAGATCTATTAGAAATCTTTCTGAACAAAATTCATCCCAACTTAAAATTTACAACAGAAATAGAAAAATCTAACAGCATAAACTTTCTTGACCTTACCATAACTAAAAAAGATAACAAACACCAATTCAAAATTTATCGTAAACCAACATCAACAAATCAAATAATTCACAATACATCCAATCATCCAACTTCACACAAATTAGCAGCCTTCCACAGTATGATTCATAGACTACTGAATACACCTCTTACAGAAGAAGATTACCAAGAAGAAATCAACATTATCAAACAAATTGCTGTCGATAATGGATATCAACCAAATTTAATAAGTAAATTAATTAATAAACACAACAAGAAAACTCTTGATTCTAAAACTAAAGAAAAAAATAACTACATTCAAATGACCTATCATGGAGATATTAACAAATCTTTACATAACATATTCTCCAAACAAGGATATAAAATTACATATAGAACGAAGAACAGTATCAAACATATACTACAGCATAACTACTCTACTAAAAATAATGAAAACAAATACAATAATTCTGGAATTTATAAAATTAAATGTTCAACTTGTCCTAAATATTACATTGGCCAAACAGGAAGAAGTTTTAATAGAAGATTCAAGGAACATATACCAAAAAACAAACATCAAAATTTATCAACATTTGCTGAACATTTAATACAAGAAAACCATAATATTTCATCAATTGAAGAAAATTTAGACATTATCCATTTTGCCCCTAAAAGTAAAAAACTAGATGCTATTGAAAAATTTTACATATACAAAAACACAAAAGAAAACCCATCATTATTACTCAACGATCAAATAAAATTTCACTCAAATATTATGTTTGATTCTATCATGAAGATGCAAAATTATAAAATTTAACAAAATCTACAACTTATCCATCTACATTTTTATTTAAATTTTTATAGTGTCAGCTGTTAAATTAATTATTCTAAAGTTAAATATATTTATAACCCTATTTGTATTCTGTTTTCAACTGATGATGGTCTTTCGAGACAGAAATCGATATTGAACATTAAAAACATCAAGAAAAGATTGCTAAGTGTTGTTCTTTTTATATATATATAAATATATTAAGCAATCTAATAGCTAAAAATGTCAAACAATACAAAGTATCACGCTAACTTAGCTTACCACTACAGAAAAACCAAATTGAAACTACTGAATGTGATTGAAGATATCCATTTCAACCAACATTGCCTTCACAATAATATCATACCTAATTATGTTCAAGTCAATATAAAAAATAAATCCGAAGCAGCACAAATTACAAAATCAAAAGCTGAAAAGATATGGTTAAAAGAAGAGGTTCACCAATTATACATAAAAAAATGTAAGTTAAATGAACAATTATTAAAACTACACTACACACTATTTGAATGTTTACACTTTATTGAAATTGAAAATCTAATGACACAAATTAATGATTGGGTAAATTTAGAAATCAAAAAGAAGAAATTAATTCATCCCAACAAACTACTTAAACTATCAAAACAAAACCAATCTAAGATACATCAATTTTCTAATCACAAATTCTATCCTAGATTAATTAACAAAACACAAATTGAATTTGATCAAGCTGAAATTAACATTTTTAAAAAAGGTTTCAATTATTGTATTCAAGAAAACAACAATGCAAAACTTCTCATTGAAACTGAAAGTTCAATTGAAATTCTTCCTTTAGAAATTCAAAACAATACAAGAATTCTTGCACATGAAAAAATCATCAAATATACTAATAAACCAACATACAATACATAACCATACTCAATATATCAGAGAAGTTAAAAGAAGATAATGCAACAGCCGTCAAAGCTGATAAAGGTAATACAATAGTAATTGTTAATAAAGACGAACACCATATGAAAATTATAGATTTCATCACCAATAACAATATAAAAGAATTACATAAAGATCCTACAGAAACATACCACAACAAAATAAAATCTGCTATCAACAAATCTTACATTTTAACTCCCGACCAAAAATTATTTTGTTAGAACAATAAAACCAAATGCTCCCAAACTTTACGGTCAACCCAAAATCCACAAAGACCAAGAACCAATCAGACCAATTGTCAATGCAATGAACTCTCCTGCTCACAAACTTGCAAAAACCCTCAACAATATAATAAAAAATGAAATAGCACTTGAAAATAACTGCTCCCTTAAAAACACAACAGACTTAATCGACAAAATTAAAAATACAAATTGCCCTGATAATCATATCCTAATTTCATTTGACATTAAAGATTTATACACAAACATCCTTGTAGAAGAGAGTTTAACCATTCTTGAAGAAAATTTAACAAAACAAAATAAATTAGACAGCAAGAAAATTCAAGAAATCATCAAATTAACAAAAATTACTCTTAAACAAAATTACTTTCAATATAACGATAAAATTTATTCCCAAGATAAAGGATTAGCCATGGGATCACCACTTTCAAGCATCATAGCAGACATTTTCCTAAATTATATTGAAAATAAATACATTCTCAACCCTGAAATAAACCCTTACACCAAGTAAATTATATATTATCATAGATATGCTGATGACATTCTTTGTCTATTCAATGGAAACCAAAGACAAATAGATCTATTAGAAATCTTTCTGAACAAAATTCATCCCAACTTAAAATTTACAACAGAAATAGAAAAATCTAACAGCATAAACTTTCTTGACCTTACCATAACTAAAAAAGATAACAAACACCAATTCAAAATTTATCGTAAACCAACATCAACAAATCAAATAATTCACAATACATCCAATCATCCAACTTCACACAAATTAGCAGCCTTCCACAGTATGATTCATAGACTACTGAATACACCTCTTACAGAAGAAGATTACCAAGAAGAAATCAACATTATCAAACAAATTGCTGTCGATAATGGATATCAACCAAATTTAATAAGTAAATTAATTAATAAACACAACAAGAAAACTCTTGATTCTAAAACTAAAGAAAAAAATAACTACATTCAAATGACCTATCATGGAGATATTAACAAATCTTTACATAACATATTCTCCAAACAAGGATATAAAATTACATATAGAACGAAGAACAGTATCAAACATATACTACAGCATAACTACTCTACTAAAAATAATGAAAACAAATACAATAATTCTGGAATTTATAAAATTAAATGTTCAACTTGTCCTAAATATTACATTGGCCAAACAGGAAGAAGTTTTAATAGAAGATTCAAGGAACATATACCAAAAAACAAACATCAAAATTTATCAACATTTGCTGAACATTTAATACAAGAAAACCATAATATTTCATCAATTGAAGAAAATTTAGAAATTATCCATTTTGCCCCTAAAAGTAAAAAACTAGATGCTATTGAAAAATTTTACATATACAAAAACACAAAAGAAAACCCATCATTATTACTCAACGATCAAATAAAATTTCACTCAAATATTATGTTTGATTCTATCATGAAGATGCAAAATTATAAAATTTAACAAAATCTACAACTTATCCATCTACATTTTTATTTAAATTTTTATAGTGTCAGCTGTTAAATTAATTATTCTAAAGTTAAATATATTTATAACCCTATTTGTATTCTGTTTTCAACTGATGATGGTCTTTCGAGACAGAAATCGATATTGAACATTAAAAACATCAAGAAAAGATTGCTAAGTGTTGTTCTTTTTATATATATATAAATATATTAAGCAATCTAATAGCTAAAAATGTCAAACAATACAAAGTATCACGCTAACTTAGCTTACCACTACAGAAAAAACCAAATTGAAACTACTGAATGTGATTGAAGATATCCATTTCAACCAACATTGCCTTCACAATAATATCATACCTAATTATGTTCAAGTCAATATAAAAAATAAATCCGAAGCAGCACAAATTACAAAATCAAAAGCTGAAAAGATATGGTTAAAAGAAGAGGTTCACCAATTATACATAAAAAAATGTAAGTTAAATGAACAATTATTAAAACTACACTACACACTATTTGAATGTTTACACTTTATTGAAATTGAAAATCTAATGACACAAATTAATGATTGGGTAAATTTAGAAATCAAAAAGAAGAAATTAATTCATCCCAACAAACTACTTAAACTATCAAAACAAAACCAATCTAAGATACATCAATTTTCTAATCACAAATTCTATCCTAGATTAATTAACAAAACACAAATTGAATTTGATCAAGCTGAAATTAACATTTTTAAAAAAGGTTTCAATTATTGTATTCAAGAAAACAACAATGCAAAACTTCTCATTGAAACTGAAAGTTCAATTGAAATTCTTCCTTTAGAAATTCAAAACAATACAAGAATTCTTGCACATGAAAAAATCATCAAATATACTAATAAACCAACATACAATACATAACCATACTCAATATATCAGAGAAGTTAAAAGAAGATAATGCAACAGCCGTCAAAGCTGATAAAGGTAATACAATAGTAATTGTTAATAAAGACGAACACCATATGAAAATTATAGATTTCATCACCAATAACAATATAAAAGAATTACATAAAGATCCTACAGAAACATACCACAACAAAATAAAATCTGCTATCAACAAATCTTACATTTTAACTCCCGACCAAAAATTATTTTGTTAGAACAATAAAACCAAATGCTCCCAAACTTTACGGTCAACCCAAAATCCACAAAGACCAAGAACCAATCAGACCAATTGTCAATGCAATGAACTCTCCTGCTCACAAACTTGCAAAAACCCTCAACAATATAATAAAAAATGAAATAGCACTTGAAAATAACTGCTCCCTTAAAAACACAACAGACTTAATCGACAAAATTAAAAATACAAATTGCCCTGATAATCATATCCTAATTTCATTTGACATTAAAGATTTATACACAAACATCCTTGTAGAAGAGAGTTTAACCATTCTTGAAGAAAATTTAACAAAACAAAATAAATTAGACAGCAAGAAAATTCAAGAAATCATCAAATTAACAAAAATTACTCTTAAACAAAATTACTTTCAATATAACGATAAAATTTATTCCCAAGATAAAGGATTAGCCATGGGATCACCACTTTCAAGCATCATAGCAGACATTTTCCTAAATTATATTGAAAATAAATACATTCTCAACCCTGAAATAAACCCTTACACCAAGTAAATTATATATTATCATAGATATGCTGATGACATTCTTTGTCTATTCAACGGAAACCAAAGATAAATAGATCTATTAGAAATCTTTCTGAACAAAATTCATCCCAACTTAAAATTTACAACAGAAATAGAAAAATCTAACAGCATAAACTTTCTTGACCTTACCATAACTAAAAAAGATAACAAACACCAATTCAAAATTTATCGTAAACCAACATCAACAAATCAAATAATTCACAATACATCCAATCATCCAACTTCACACAAATTAGCAGCCTTCCACAGTATGATTCATAGACTACTGAATACACCTCTTACAGAAGAAGATTACCAAGAAGAAATCAACATTATCAAACAAATTGCTGTCGATAATGGATATCAACCAAATTTAATAAGTAAATTAATTAATAAACACAACAAGAAAACTCTTGATTCTAAAACTAAAGAAAAAAATAACTACATTCAAATGACCTATCATGGAGATATTAACAAATCTTTACATAACATATTCTCCAAACAAGGATATAAAATTACATATAGAACGAAGAACAGTATCAAACATATACTACAGCATAACTACTCTACTAAAAATAATGAAAACAAATACAATAATTCTGGAATTTATAAAATTAAATGTTCAACTTGTCCTAAATATTACATTGGCCAAACAGGAAGAAGTTTTAATAGAAGATTCAAGGAACATATACCAAAAAACAAACATCAAAATTTATCAACATTTGCTGAACATTTAATACAAGAAAACCATAATATTTCATCAATTGAAGAAAATTTAGAAATTATCCATTTTGCCCCTAAAAGTAAAAAACTAGATGCTATTGAAAAATTTTACATATACAAAAACACAAAAGAAAACCCATCATTATTACTCAACGATCAAATAAAATTTCACTCAAATATTATGTTTGATTCTATCATGAAGATGCAAAATTATAAAATTTAACAAAATCTACAACTTATCCATCTACATTTTTATTTAAATTTTTATAGTGTCAGCTGTTAAATTAATTATTCTAAAGTTAAATATATTTATAACCCTATTTGTATTCTGTTTTCAACTGACGATGGTCTTTCGAGACAGAAATCGATATTGAACATTAAAAACATCAAGAAAAGATTGCTAAGTGTTGTTCTTTTTATATATATATAAATATATTAAGCAATCTAATAGCTAAAAATGTCATACAAAAAAGTGTCGGAGTGTATAGAAAAATTTATTGATACTGTGAAGAGGTGTGGTACGTCAATGAAAGAAAATGAAAAAAAACTGTTAACAAAGGAAAAACTGAAGCAAGGTGAGCATGAAAAAATAGGCTGGCCCAGTATACGTCTTGACGACTTTACACTTGGAGTTAATAGAAGAATATCTTTCACTTTTATTTGAAAAAATGTTTCCAACCATTCGAAATTTACATAGTAAGCTTATTAATAGCTTACCCGACTTTCCAGAAATGTCTAAAAACACACTTCTAAAAGTAGTTAAGAATCTTGAATTTTCCTTTAAAAAACTTAATAAGAAGCCTATTTTAATGGAATCAATTATGATAGCTGCATCATGTCATACATATTTAAGAAAAATTAAAGGAATGGTTTGGTTATTGGTATGGAGCTTGATCAATGATGATGATGACTGATTTCTGTGGTAAAAGTCGCAAAACCTTTTCAAACCATTCCAAATAATGAATAGGCATCATTTCATTGTGGTAATCTCCAATGTTTTTCTTTCCAATGAAACAAAGTTTAGCTCCAGGTAGAAATCCATCTTCACTACCAATGTGCAGAATAATAATGCAGTTTCCAGCTCCAGATGGTATTTAGAATCCCCCACGCCATCAATAAATCTGGTGTATTTGCCCTCTATACTGGTCGTAATTACCAAACATTTAATTTATTAAGGATATCTAAGTGTTTTCTTTCCATGCATGAGTCATCGTGTAGGTTTGGCAGCACCAAGTTTCATCAGAATAGAATATTTTGTATCCTTTGGAACATATCCTTTAATTTTTCTTAAATACGAGATGTCATCTCGTATGTATGACATGATGCAGCTATCATAATTGATTCCATTAAAATAGGCTTCTTATTAAAATTTTTGAAGGAATATCCAACATTATTAACTACTTTTAGAAGTGTGTTTTTTAGACATTTCTGGAAAGTCGGGTAAGCTATTAACAAGGTTACTATGTAAATTTTGAATGGTTGGAAACAGTTTTTTTCAAATAAAAGTCAAAGATATATCTTCTAATAACTCCAAGTGTAAAGTCTTCTAGACGTACAGTATATTGGGCCAGCCTATTTTTCCATCCTCACCTCGCTTGTCAAACTTGAATTTTGTCTTCAATTTCTTTCATTGACACACCACTCTTCTTTACAGTAGCAATACATTTTCCGATACACTCCGACACTTTTCTGTAGACTGGACATCGTTTATCACCATTTTTCTCCCCCTCAGCCCGAAAAAAAGATATTGCACTTACTATCATAGTGAACTCTCCATCTGATAAACGTGGTTGTCGTCTAGGCATCTTAAACATTGTGATCAGAAGCAATAACTCAACAGAATTAAATCTTTCCTTACAAACGACTGTTGCCCTCATGAAAAAAGGTGATGGGAAATATTTCAACAATTAATTCATTGGTTTTTAATTCTAACATATCTGATAAAAGAGACATAAAGGTCCAAAATGTAAGTGTTTTGAGAAATTCATATACTCAAGCATTCGTTACACAAAGTTATTTCGAAACTCCCACAACCACCTGATTGGAAGAGGCGCGCCACATGTAACAACGCGGCAACGTTGCATCCAGTTTCGCCCGCCAGGTGGCTTGTGAAGGCCACGATTACAAGGTCCGGTGCACATGACACCTCAAAGATTAATTAATTAATTAATTAATTCGAATTACTGACATCAGATACCTGAAACCATACTTTGTCACAAATTTGTATCGCTTTTTCAGTGTCGAGAAAAAGTTACTTTAAAAAATTGATAACTAATTGATGCGACTAAAAAATTCTGAAACTTCGTATATGTGGTCTTAATTAAAGTACCTACACGCTATTAAAATTGCAAAATGATCTGGTCATTATTTTTATTACAGTGAATTTTCAAAGATCACAAGTCATCTGAAACTATAAAAATTGTGTAATTTTTCCCACTCTAAACACGATTAAAAAATAAATGAGAAAAGATAAATATATCAAATTTATACTTATAAACGCAGAAATAAATGAGGGAAATTTTTATGGTAATTTAGTTTTCCTCCACCTTATACTTTCCACACAGTTGATCTTCAAACTCGAGTATCTATACTTTTTGATCCGACAGTAGGGCTGGACATTATATAAACAGCTTAGAAACTGTTCACAACAACAAATCCTGATATTGAACTGTATGTGAATGGGTAGACAGGTTGGTCAATACCACTGTACGTACGTGTGTAGGTGGGCGGGTGGGTCAATACCACTGTACGTGTATAGGTGGGCGGGTGGGTCAATATCACTGTATGTATGTGTGTGAGTGAATGTTTGTGCGTGCGTCAAAAGTCCTTTTGTGGTGTGACAAGCTTTTGTATGAATGCTCTCTAACGTACATAAAAATGAAATGGTAACTGTCAACAGACACAAAGAAATTGTTCAAAAACCCTTGTCAGTCAATTATTGAATATAATTAAAAAATTGGAAGCATTGACAATGTTGAAATGATAATTTCATTTAACAACTTAGCACAAAAGTCTAAAAATGGTATCAAAAATTGTTCTTTCATATGATTGACATTGAAGTGCTAAATGCATTTCATATGAAAAAATTTCATCATGGAAACAAGCTTGCAATAAAAGATTTTAGGTTAAATCTCACTCGAGCAATATTTGAAACATACAGTACACCCACTGAAGTTGTATGGGGACTTGGCACTGCACCTGCTAACTAACTACATCTGACGTTACGCCTTTCCTATGACAGACTCATGTTCCTGCCAGCAAGATGAGGAAAATCCAGCAACAATATTTTTTTGTGCAAAAACCCAACTCAGACCTAATAAAAAGAAACCGTACTACTGAATGCCATGAAGTTGATGTTTGGTTATGTACGAGGCATGTTTTTAAAATAAGTACCGTTTTGGAATCCCGCCGCTGTAGCGCTGCGGTCGGCGTTCAGCGCATGAGGCAAGCCACAGCCACCGTTACGAACCCATTCGACTGTATATAAGGTCGCTTATGACTGTTTAAAATTCATCCTGTGATTAAAAATACCGCCAACTGTAAAGCACAAGCACATGTTATGATAAGTTTTTGTAACACTTAGGGCGTGAAAGCAATTGACATTCATCATAAGTCTATCACTGTGACAATTTGGTTTTAAAAATCGTAACCATCACGATTCTAATGATCTATGAATGTGAGAGATAGTTTGTTTTTGTGATTCTCACCAAACATTTGTTTTGTGATTTTCCGTCAGCATTTTGGGAACTTAGAGTAAGCATAACTCTCAGTACTTCAAACGTTCTGTTACAACTTCAGAAATTGCACTACTTGACACTTGAAGACACACTACTTATGAATTGTAAAGCGTCTATTTTCTCTGACTTTTTTCCTCAACATTTTGCACTAAGTCATCAGTAATGAGTGAAGGTTTTCCACTTCGTTCCTCATCATGCACATTCGTACAGCTACCTTAAAAGTTCTTACCCATTTCCAAAATATTTAATATAATAATTTAATAATAATAATTTATTTATTTATTTCCTCTTTGTAATACAAGTAAGTAAAATACATAACTTTTTTGGAATTAATAACTACCAAATCAAGTATACGGTGGTTATGAAAAAAAAAAAAAAAAACAAATGTTACAAATTAATTATAAGTCCACGTAGTTAATCCATCACTCATTCTGTTTCCTCAATAAACTTAACAGATTTCTCGATGAATATCAGCTGCTTCCATGCCTGTAACGTTAAGAAAACTTATCATAACATGTACTTTACAGTTGGCGACATTTTTAATTGCAAGAAGAATTTTAAACAGTCATAAGCGACCTTAAATACAGTCGAATGGTATACAGTAAATAATAATACAGTAAATACAGTAACGGTAGCAGTTCAAATTCAAATTCAAAACATCCTTTATTCAGTACATGCACATTACATACAATGAATAGAGTCTTAAAATTAAAGTAATCCCTACACTATGGTAACCTTATAATTTCAGATTTTATGTTTAGCATTGTTAATTATGTAAAAAAGTAAATTCAGATATATGAATACACTTCAATGGTATATTTAACAAAATAATTCAAAAATATAATTCAAGTCTGAAAATAAAATTAAAATGAAATGTTATGGATATATAATGAATTATTAACAGTAAGAACTTTCCCAGAATTCTTCCATAGAGTAAGGGGCCAATTTAACTATAAATTCTTTAAGTTTTTTTTTAAATTTAATCGGATTTTCTTCTTGCAAAAGTTCCCTTGGAAGGTGATGAATCAGTTTACTTCCTATAAATGTAGTTTTCTTAGTAAAGAATTCTAATTTATGTTGTTCTACCTGCCTGTTTGCACGAATATTATAATTGTGTCTTCTAGGTACTTGAGAGGGATTTGCAAATGTTTTTGTATAGGTCGCCGTTTCTAAAATGTATAACCCAAAAACAGTAAAGTTGGTATGGCTAATTCTACAAATATGTGTTTTACTGATTGGTCTCTTTTTAAATTATACATAATTTTAAGTGCTCTTTTTTGTTGAAGTAATACCCTATCCAAGTTTTTTTTAGTTGTAGAACCGTAAACACTTATACCATAAGCCATGTGAGAGTGAACCATGGCATAATATATATTTTTTAAAGTTTCTAAATTACAAATTTTAGACATTTGTCTTAAAGCGTACAAACCTGATGACATCTTGTTAATTATGTGGTTGATGTGTTTGTCCCAGCTAAGGTTTTTATCAATGTTGAGACCTAAAAATTTTGTATGCTCTACTTGTTCTAATATTGAATTATCTAAAAGAATAATCGGTTGTATATTTTCTTTATTTTGTTTAGTAGAAGAGGAAATAAAATTAGTTTTATTTGAATTTATCCTAAGATTTTTACTATCAAAAAATTCTTTAATTTTAGAGAGGCAAATAAAAGATGATACTTCAACACTCTCCTTTGATTTCCCAGAAACTGTGACGTTTGAGTCATCGGCATACAGGCAAATATTAGTGTCCCTGGGGATCAATCTTGGAAGACCCTTAAGGTAGCAAAGAAATAATAGTGGACCCAAAATAGAGCCCTGTGGTACTCCATATGGTATTGTCAATTTTTGAGAGTTAGTCTTATGTATATATATGTATTTATCATTAGGATATGACTCAGTATATTCGATTTCAACATATTGCTGGCGATTTTCTAAGTAGGATTCAAACCAATTTAGTTCTTTACCAGTAATACCTAAGGACAACAACGTTTTTAACAACTCCCTATGAGAAACAGTATCAAAGGCTCTACTTAGATCTAAAAAAATACCTATAACTTTCTCTCCTTTATCAATTGAGTCAATAATGGAATTGATAAAGTCAATTCCAGCTGTAATTGTAGATTTGCCTGATTGAAACCCATGTTGTTCTCTGTCAAATAATTTGTTTTTGTGTAAGTAACTTATCAATTGGATATACACACTCCTTTCATATATTTTTGAAAAAATTGGGAGTAATGAAACGGGATGGTAACATGAAGGATCATTTACCTCCCCCTTTTTAAATATGGGTATGACCTTAGCTACCTTTAGGTCATCAGGAAAGTATCCATAAATTAGAGACGAGTTTATCAAGTGTGTAAGTGGTTTAATTATTGATGGCAGAACCTTTTTTACTAAATTTATCGGTATATCATCATGTCCTGTAGAGAGTTTATTTTTGAATGAATTTACAGTTTTTTCTAAGTCTTCTTCTGTTATTGAGCTAAATCTAAACCTATCATTCCTATTGGTAATAAGGTGATCCTCTTTACTTTCTTTATTTTCCCCGATTTTGTGTATTACAGATTGGTCAACTATTGATACAAAAAAGTCATTAAATATCTTGCTTACTTGTATAGGATCACTTGTCTCCTTCCCATTGTAGTCAATACTTATATTTAACTTTGGGTTTGAAGGCTTTTTGACTTGCATCTTTATTAGACTCCATGTAACTTTTGAGCAGTTTCCTGATTTTTTAATTTTATCGTCAAAAAATCTTTTTTTGTCCCTATCCATACAAAATGTTAGATCCTTCTTTAATTGTTTTATAATTGTTTTTAAATCTTCATCTTTACTCTGTCTATATATAATTTCTAACTCATGGATTTCATTTTTCCTAAACCTCATTTCTTCTGTTATCCACTGATTAGCATCACCTTCCCGAACTGAAGTAATAACTCTAGGAAAACAAAGATTGAAATTATAAGAAAACAAATCTATAAATACACTATACTTCAGATTTACTGGGGCTTGATAAACATCTACCCAACTTTCATTCATTAAATTATTCATGAAAATACCTATATTATTTGATGTTAACTTTCTACAGTATTTTTTGGTAATTTTTTTTAATAGTTTTTAAGCCAAATATTTCAAATAATTGGGCATCATGATCAGAAATATGTGTTATCAAGCCCGTCACTCTGCATTCTCTATCTTCAATATTGCTTATTACATTGTCTATGGCACTTTCTGATTCGTGTGTGACTCTAGTGGGAAAATTAACTCTGTAAGTTAGATTGTGAATTTTTAAAATATTATTAAATTTGTGATACAATTTGTCTCTTTTCAGAACATTAATGTTATAATCTCCAGTCAAAACAATATGTTTGTATTTATTGCTCAAAATGCTGCACAAAATTTCAAATTTTGATAAAAACCTGTCTTCTAAACATTTTAGCGATGATCTATAAATACAACCTAATACAAACGTAAAATCAGACATTGAAACTTCAGACAGACAGCACTCAAATTCTTTTTCAGCCAATAGTGCTTGAATGGCAGGCATTAGGATTCTTTTATTTTTAATATTTTTTTGGGTTAATATCATGACACCTCCACCCATATGATTAGATCTAGTATAATAGGAGCTCAAATGGAAATCTGGGATATGTAGTAATGTAAGTTCTGATTCCGTCATTTTGTGCTCTGACAAGGTCAAAATTTTGGGTTCAATTTCATATAAGTTTAATTTTAATATTTCTAATTTTGAACCCAGATGCTGAACATTCTGGTGGAGTATTGAACATATATTAGTTTGAGTGCTATCTGAGTTAAAGTTATCTTTATCTATTACAGTGGTGGAAAAAGGCTTAGATCTCCTAAAAAAATCGTCCCTGCTTCAGAGTCCCTTTGAGGTTGGTAGATGACTTGTTGAGGTTGCAGAAGCGGTGAGACAGTTCGACGTGAAACTTGGTCAGCAGAGCAATCACTTGTCTTGTCTGTTACAGTTGGATTTGTTATTAGATCTGTACCTCTTTTCATTTGTACCTCAACTACTGATATAGGTTTCTCATTAAATTTCTTTAGTAGGTCTTGAACTGCTTCAACTTTGTTTCTTATAGGCGTTGAAAAACCTTTAAAGTGTCGGAAAGAATCAAAGGTATCCATTGTTATGTTCAAATTTTTATTTTGCAAAGGCGCTGGTACAGTTTTTGGTCTTGTAACCTTTTGAATATTTGTCCCTCTAACTTTAGAATTTAGTCTTAATGAAGCATGAAGAGCGATTGCCGTACAAACGACATCTTTACCTCGCTTGTTGAGGTGTAAACCATGCTTTGTAAAATGATCTCTTGTTAATAAGTTATTTATAGGGATGAAAGAAATGTTGCGGTTTACAGCAATTTGGTAGATTCTTTGATTTAGACTTTGAATCCTCTGGTTTAGTTGAGGGTGGTCATAGCGGTGGGGGATGGTGGTCAGTACAACATTTGTGTGATCTATTTCTGAAAGCAGAGCGTACAAGAGTGGTTCAATTTTGTCTTCTTCTTCAGTAATACTATTTGTTCCACCCACTATCACAACTACGTCATTTTTCATGTAATTTTCATTTAAGACGACCTTTTCAATTTTTTCATAAACATATGAAAGTGGTGCTCCACAGTAAACATTACCAGTAACGTAAGCTATTTTGGTATTAAATATTTTTTGGAGGATTGGTGCACAGTTTCTTGCATGGCTGTCGCCAAAGATGGTCACTTTGGCTCCTGAGTCTCTTGCAGCTTTATCCAGCTTTGTTTCCTTTACCGGCCTAGCTGACTTTGGATTTTTCTTAGACGTTGCATTCTTTTGGTTTTTACTCTCTTCTTGCATTTCAACCTCAATATCTTCATTTTTCTCCATAAGACAAGAGAATCTGTTTGTACATTCTACCACTGCATCCCTTGGGTTTTCTTGTGTGATCAACAGTGGCTTGCCAACAGAGAGTAGTACCCAGCACGCATGCGCTGAACGCCAACCGAAGCGCTACAGCGGCGGGATTCCAAAACGGTACTTACTTTAAAAACACACCTCGTATTTACCCACTTTTTTAGAACTACCATACAAAACGAATATTTTTTTAAAAATGTAAAAATCTCATCTTTACTGTACAAATATATGTTACTTCAGTCATTTATGTTGACATTTTATGCTCCATAGACAAACTGAGTCCGACATCGCTATTTTCCTGTTCCAGACCATAGGACTCAGTCCAACATCTGTGATTGATCTTTTATTTCTATTGAATTTCGTTCAGGATATTGTTTAAAGTGTCTATAGTTGTTGTGGTAATATTGACTTGTCTTTAGAGTCACTCAGTGTTTGAACTTCGTAGTATTTTTTATTTATTTTTTTCCATTTTAAAACCAATCAGCTTTATTCAGCTCCAGCGTCATCTTCACATTGAATGTTCAATGTTGTGCGTTTAAGTTGTGTTTGTAAACAATAATTACATCGTTTTTATATTATGTTTTGTTAGTTACTATTATTAATTTTTAGAATATATCAAAGCGAATATAGTGTAAATTTGTGTACTATTTTCCTGTACAGCTAGTATTATGGCATCTATAAGTAGAGATAGTTTCGATGACAGAAACATTGAAGCTATGTTTGATGAAAGTAGCATATGGAAAATATAATATGTTTTAGAAACCAAACAAAATTAGTGTTTTTCTATCTAGAATTAAGTGCTTGTTTTAATTATTTTCATGCCAAATTACAAAAAATGATGATGATGATAATAATTGATGCTAAAACTTAATCAGAATTGTTTATAAAACACTACTTGTTCATATACAAAAGTTTTAAGGATTTACTTGTTCTTACTCCTTTTGGCGTTCTTTTAGTTTAGTTACTCCTCTTAGTAAGCATATTGTGCCGTTTCACAATAGCAGTGCTCCTCAAAGAGTTAATTATCATCCACTACTTTACTCATCATGAATATGCTTAACTATTTTTTCATTTATATGAACAAGCATAGCAATATTGTTTCTTTTTTTTTATTCATTGCTAAGTTACTTACGTTGCCTCATTACAGATTGGGCTCAATGGCACCGTTACTCCAAATATCTGCTGTACTTTTTTTTACAATTTTTAACAATAATCTAATCAAAAATCAATGTCTAATTGATACCTGATGTCGGTACAGGCCAGGCAAGGCACGTCTCGTATGTTGGCTCTGATAAGGTACAGAGGTACTGCCTGGTCTCTCTCCCCCTGACTTGTATGTTCAGAACACTTGAAATAAAATTCTGCCCATCCAACAGGCCCATCCTAAAACAAAAATAAATAAAAGAATGTAAAGAACTCAGCCATTGGTGATGTAATTAATTAACAACAAAATATCTAAGGTTAAGTATACTTGAGTTACAAGCAGAAAATGAGCGAAACTGTTGCAGTGACAGATGCTGTTGACTAGAAAGTCAACATTACATTAGAAGCATCCTACTGCTATTCTGTCATGTCGCCACACCGTTCTCTAACTTATGAGTCTCGGTTTGTGGTGCTATATAAACCTATACTTGCGGAAGGATCGTACTAATCAAATTATACCAGTCACCTTTTTTCGTCTTGGCTGGGATTCGAATCCAGGCTCGCTGTCTTCCTGGCTACAGGAGATGACGACCTTAACCAATACACCACCAAGGTGCAACACTGCACAGGCCAAAACTGGTTCAAAACAGCTATAGCTCTTAGCGTGAGAATTTTGTAGTATATGCCTGTAGTTCTTCTGTTTGTCACTAGTTCTGCTCATAACAGGTAGTATAAGAGTAGAGAATAAGAATAATTTTTATTTCCTTTAGATATACATACATACATTTACAACATTGCTTATGTAATAATACCAACAACAATAAAAATAAAGAAAATAGCACAAAAACGAAACAAAGCAAACTAATATCTTAAAATTTAAGAAAATGCATTTCTGTAAAAACAAAAAAACTCAAGTTAATCTTGCCTTAATTAAAATATAACAATAAAAAAAACTTATATATTGAGTTTTTTATCTTTGGTAGAGCGTACAAGGCACTGCCGGCAGGACGTAACGTCCTCATTTGAGAACGTTATTCGAACAGAAATAGTAGGTCTTTACGTCCTGCTGGCAGGACCGATATTATTACCGTAAGAAAGAGGGAAAAATACAGAATCAGCGCATATAGGTTTGAAGTTGGTACCACTGCCAGTTCAGTAATGGCTGCAATGGTTAGAAAAGGTGACCGTGTCTATGTTTTGGCGACATTTCGATGCGCCAAACACGAATAACGCGTGGAGTCGATCTCAATACGGTAGTAATTATGATACTCTGAAATGTTTTGGAACAGTAGTAAAAGTGTCATGCAGTTGTGCATCAGTTCGTTGGGATGTAGATAATTCTACTACAAGGTGTCTGATGAAAGACTTGTTTGCTTTTACAAGTGAACATGGACGAACTCCTACAGTCGACGTCGCTCCTAGTTCAGAACCCCGGAAGCGGCCAGCAACAAAAACACATGCAACAGACCCAGGTATGTAAAATTGACATTATTTATTTGTATCGTATTTCTGTTACCAATACAAACTATATTGACAATTAGAAAAAAAAGAATTTCTGTATGTTTAGCACATGTTTCAATAGATTTGTATAAAAATATATAGACTTGTGGCTGGGCCTTGGTTTTATTTGGTTGTTATTTTTGCTTGACCTTTTTTTTAAATAATTTATTAAAAATAAAATCTTATTGCGTTATTATACAATATATCATAATATTGATATCATAATCAATATAAACATCTGAAACAAAAACTTTGTTTCAGGTGGTGAACGGAAGAAATTGAGGGTAATCCCTACCAAGGCCCAGACACTAGAACAAAACTCGTCTTCGTCGTCATCATCTGATGATGAAGAAAACTGTTCTGACGAAGGAAATGACCAGCCTGAGGAAGACGATAGTAATAATAACGATGAAGTGCCTGTTGGTTGAAGAAAACACAACTGTTTTAGCTAATGATATGCTTTGGCAATTCGGTAAAAATATTACTATTGATAAGTTCAAAGACCATCGGATATATGCCACGCTTTCACTTGCCTAATCGAGACCTTTTATCACTTAGTGAATTGGATTTATGGTTATTATTCTTTCCTGTGAATGATTTAAATCATATCTTGAATTGTACAAATGCACATTTGAGGGAAAGACGGAAAACAGTTTCAAAGCAAGAGTTTTTGAAAGTTATAGGCCTTTTATACGCAATGAGTGTCAATGTTCTAGGAACCCGACGTGACTACTGGTCTGATACTGATGGACTCTTCCCTGCTCCAGCATTTGGGGTAAGATTTGAAATGGGCTTGCATTGCTTTGAAGAAATTTTAATGGCTATGGCATTTGCTATGCCTGAAGAACGGGATTGATGTGATAAGTGGTACCAGGTTAGACCTCTCATTGATATGACTGTACAGCACTGGAGGCAGAGTTTCTCTCCAGGTTATAAACTAACTGTGGATGAGTCTATGTTTGCATGGTATGGAAAAGATAAATTTCATGAGGGTGGAATGCCTGCAGTAATGAAAATCAAAAGAAAGCCCAAAGGAGTAGGGTGTGAAGTAAAAACTATTTGTGATAGCACATCAAGAATAATGATAGGAATGGAAATAAACGAGGGAAAAGAAGATATGGCCAATAGAAAATGGCAAAAGGATGTAGGCGCTGACACTGCTACAACTTTACGATTGACTGAGCCATGGCATGGTTCTGGCCGGATAGTAGTGGGTGATTCGTGGTTCGGATCAGTAAAAACCAGCATCGAACTCCACAAAAGAGGTTTATTCTTTCTGGGGATGGTGAAGACAACATATAAGAATTATCCCATAAAGCAGGCTGTCCTTAGGTGTCCTAATGAAAAGGGAAGGTTTGTGTCTGCTATTGCACATTCAGAAGATATTGATTTAATTTTAGTGACGTGGAGAGACCGTAGAGTTCATTCTTTTGTGGGTATGTGTTGTACTACATTACCTGGAGAACCCTGCAAGAAAAGAAGATTTGGCGAAGATGGCAAACTTTATCTAAAAGAGGTGCCACGTCCAAAGCTGGTGGAAGACTACTTTTCAGGTGCTCCAGCCAATGACATACATAACCACATTCGTCAAGATGGGTATGGCAGACCCAGCAGTGGCACCATAGAATATTTGCCTGCATATTTGGTATAATTGAAACAAATGCATTCCTTTCCTACAACTTTATTAAGGGAGATAAGACGGACAAAAAGTCTCACTCAGACTTCACTCAAGCCTTGGCACTTCAATTAATTAAAAACACTTTTGAAGCACCAAAAACCAATAGAAATATAGGAAGAAATGCCCATGCAGAAGAAAAAATGCCTGTTGAAATTATTTGTCACATACTGGTCAACTTGTCCAAAGACGATGAACGCCAGAGAGTGCAAAGGAAGTGCCTTATTTGTTCAAGAGTCCACAGAAAACAAGTGAAAGCAAGTTATTTCTGCAAAAAAATGTGGACTGAAAGCAGTGTTGTGCAGCCCCCAAACCGGTTGAGACTTTTTTGAATATCATTTAAAACATGGAATCCCATTAGGTCGTAGGATGTAAGTTTTTTAAAATGTAAAATTTTGTTTTAATAAAAGTAGTGAGACAAACATGTGAGTAGTTCATTATATTTATATGAAATTGTGCTATGATTTGTTTACGTACTGCTGGAAGGACGCGTCCTGCCGGAAGGACAACTCCTTAGGTTGGCTTAACAAGAGAAGCGTCCTGCTGGAAGGATTCGGTGTTTCGTACAAAAGTCCTTCCAGAAGGTCCTTCCAGCAGGACCTGTACGCTCTATCATTAAGGTAATAACTAGGGCCTCTGAAGGCAAATACCTGTATAGAGGTTCCATCAATTAAATTAAATTTTTTGCGCTTAAGCTCAAACTAAAGATAAACAAAAAAATAAATAATCTGTCTTCCCACAGCTAAATATTAAAAAAAAGTAATTATATATTTGCTTAACTTTATATAAACCTGACTTTTTATAAAGTAATTAAACTAAACTAACACATTTTATATTGAAAAGCTAAATTCAATACTGAATCACACACACACACACACACACACACACACACACACACATACACACACACTCACACTTCTTAAACGAACACATGCAGTAATTCTTTTAATTCACTCTTACCTGAAAAGCTATACATTTTATTTTTGTACATTAAAAGAAAAGAATAAAGAAAAAATCATTCCTCTATAGTATTTAAATAAACTATGCATAACCAAATTTACATAAAATACTATTTACAGGACAAAAATAGAATCATTATATTTAATGTGTAAATAACTAGAGCGAAATACTTTATACAGAATTGAGGACTTGAAGTAAAAAAGGATGTAAGTGCCAAAAAATTAAAATTTCCATTATGACCGAAAACACAATGTATGTGCGAACGCCTATAACGTATAAAAAGATGTAAGTGCCAGGTTATTATTTTGTGGTTCAAACGTTCGCTAGTAGATAGCCCTGGGTGTAAGTGCCATGCTTACTGACGTATAATAGGATGTAAGTTTGTGTGCAGTCACATGATCTACCAGCTGTTTTTTGTTGCTTCTGAATGTGTTGCTTCTGCTTTGAGGTTAAGTGTGTTAATTATTTGTTTCCTTCGTTCAAGACAAAATAGTTTGTGTTAATTAACTATGGAACATGTGGAAGTTGTGCGAAAACAACGCAAGAAAGGTGAAGGAAGGTTATCGGAGGAAATAAAGACCCGAAGAAATTCTGGTAATCCTTATTTGAACATTAGTAATGTGTTTGTGCCTGGAAAACAACCTCCAAATGAGACTGCATCCTGTAAGTGTACATATAAAGCAGTGTTTTCTGGGAATGAAGAAGGGACTTCTTCATTCCCAGAAAATACTGTTATTTAAAGAGTTGTACGAAGCAGATCATACAAAACAACAAAAATACCTCTTGCGTCTAATAAATGTTAAACCTGTTGCTAGATGTAGGCATGGTAGCTATGACAATCCATCTCAAAGTAGACATCAGTCTACTGCAATCTACACGGTATCTAATGGTGAAGGGGAATTTATACAAATATGTATGGGAACATTCAGTGAAATTTTTGCTTTGTCAGAAAAACGGGTCCAAGGGATAGTCACCTTAACCCTTCCCACGCCGTAGACGAAATAATCCGCCAACTGTAACAATCTCCAAACGCCGAGGACGAAACTATCCGCCAAATATATATATATTTTTTTTAAATTTTTCTTAAGTTTTTTAATTTAAATAACTATATGTAAATATGGCAGAGCGTAAGCTACTTTGAAGACGAATAATTCAACACCACTAACATGAGTCAGCTGGGAAGCTTGTCTGTTTATAGTGGAAATTTCCATTAGGCAGCTGACAGCGCTAGCGCTCCACAGCGCCGCGGACGAAACTATCCGCCATCTTACTCCAGTCGTTCAAAGGCATTTCGAGTGTGTTGTTAGTGTTTGTTTTCAGTTGCAATTAGTTTTTAACTTGTTTTACTTTGTATTCATTATTGTTTATACCTGTTTTAGTGGACAATAACTTGTTTAGTTTTATTATAACCAGTGAGTTATTTTTATCATGGCTAATCCAGACGATCCCGAATATGATGAATTTATAATTGGTGCATTGAACCCTCGCCAAGTGCATTTCACGACATAGACGATAACGACAATCTAAGTGATATTGTTTTGAATAACATTAGTGATGACAACAGTGATAGTAGCAGTGATTTTGGGAGTGTTCAAGTTGGACAATTACAAGCAGGTAATGTCAATACAGTCCAACATCAAAATAACCTGCCTGGAACAAGTAGGCCTATATGGATCAATGTAAGTGATTTGGACACTGGTCCTACTAAACAAATTCCTTTATATAATGTAAATGAAGGTCCAATTTTACCACAACACTTTGATGGCGAAACTAAGCCTATAGAGTTTTTCCAGTTGTATTTCAGTGATGACATTATTTCGTTTATTTGTGATGAGACAAATATTTTTGCCAACAAAAGGAAACAGAACACACTTTCGCCACATGCACGTGTAAATAAGTGGAAAGATATCAATGACTCGGATTTGAACGCCTTTCTAGGTACAGTAATAAATATGGGTTTGATGCCATTGTCAACAATAGAAGAATATTTTACACTAGATTGGGCGAGTAGAATTTCATTTTATGGTGATGTTTTCTCAAAAAATGAGTTTTTGAACATTTTTTGGAACTTGCATTTCTTTCATGAACTAGACCAAGGAGATGCCAAGCCTAAAGGGTATTTGATCAAACCCATAGTAGACCATATAAAGTCTAAGTGTTCTCTCTTTTACAATACTAGTAAGTATATTTCTGTAGATGAGAGCACAATCTCTTTCAAAGGGAAAGTGAGTTTTAGAATATATAATCCTCAGAAGCCCACAAAATTTGGCATCAAAATTTTTGTATTATCTGATAGTCTCAATGGGTACATTTATAACTTCATACCTTATTATGGGAAACAAGAGCTTATTCCAAACACAACTCTTCTGAAAACCACCCAAATTGTAAAAGTACTTTGTGAATCTGTTCTATTGAAAGATCCTGCATCTCCTTCTCAAGGCCTACACGTGTATACCGATCGTTACTATACCAGCCCGGAACTTGCAAACGAACTAATAAATCTAGGATGTGTCCTCACTGGGACTGTTATGCCAAATAGAGTTGGTTTGCCAAAAAATCTAAAAACAATCAGCAAAAAAATGAAGAAAGGGGACATTCAGTCGCAGAGGCAAGGAAATCTCTTAGTAGTGTCATGGCGGGACAAGAGAGTGGTGCATATGCTCTCTACCAAAGGTAAAGGAAGCAAATCTGATGTCACTCAAGTGCAAAGTAAGTGGCCTAACAAACCCCCTACAGATAAGCCAGATACTGTACTAGACTATACTAAACATATGGGTGGTGTCGATAGAAGCGACCACTTCATATCCTCCTACCAGTTTATGCGTCGTACCAAAAAATGGTATCGAAAAATATTTTTTTGGCTACTAGAGGTGGCATTAGTAAACTCTTACTTGTTGTACAAAGCTCTACAAGTAAAATATGGGAAAAAACCTCTTTCTCATAAAGAATACAGAAAAAGTTTGGTAAAGGACCTGGTTGCTGAAAAAATGTCCCAACGCACTTGCCGTAGAAGAAGGGATAGACCGTTCCAGTCTGAACCAAAACACACAAATGAACAGCATTTCTTGGGGAAGAGGGATAAAGGATCCTTGAGATGTGTTGTATGTACAAAAAATGGCCTACGAAAGGAATCAATGTACTTTTGCAAAACTTGAGACCCATCCCCCCACCAAAGCTGGTAAGCGTGCCAACCGGGGGATGGCTCAAAACAAGTCGAGCGATGGGATCACGGGTGGCAGTTGGAGGGTCCAAAATAAAACTCGGCAGCTGAGCAAAACTACTTTTTATTATCAAGAAAGCAATAAATTAATTAATCAAAAAACGGCAGAAGGCCACAATATTAATAGGCAGAAGGCCACAACCAAATTTGCACTTAAATAAATAATAACAAACACTAAAATTAACAAGATACTACACATTAATCACAAACGCTATAAATACCACAAATTCTACAAATACCAAAATTGCCAATAAACAACTACATGGCCTATCTGCAGCCTAGCCTGAGACACCCCAAAACGTAAGAAAAATTTAATGCCCACATAAAATTGAAAATTTAGAAAACTTCTGGCAAACAACAATTAAACCGGCAATTTAGCCCAAATCCCATAATTCCACCGGGCCAGGGAGTAAGCCGGAATCCCTGGGCAGCTCCGAATTAGAAGTTAAGCGAAAGCACCATAATCCCCTTTTGGTGAAAGTTTAAAAATTAAATAATTTAAAAGAAAATATAACACGGTACCGTTCGAGTAAAAATTCACTTCCAAACACCCCTAATACACTTAACAAAAAAAATAAATAACAATAACTAGGCCTAAACATATAAATAAATAATAACAGGATTTAACAATGGGGACCTAACAAATATAAAAATCTCAACAAATGTAACAAGAAAATAAACTAATTAAACTAAATAACAATAAATATTAACATTAAAAGTTCTTGGTATATTTTAACGGTTTTTATTCCTTTAGTAAAAAAAAAAATATATAAGTCCCCATGGCTGTGTTGCATAAATCACTTTGTTTTAGGCCTAGCCCACTTAAATAGTTCCACCACCATTCTTTTCTTCTTTTTTTTCTTTATATATTTCACTGGTTTTTCTTGGGTTATTTTTTTTTTATGTAAATATTTCAACAGCAAAACCCCCAGCTCAGCCGCCGGGAAAAACGACATAGAACGCACTGACCTGAGGACAGAAGACTTCTACCACCAAGGATGTAGGGCGGGTAGCGGGCAACTCCAGGCTCCAACATGGTCCTCAGGCCAGGCTAGCAGTGCAGATGGTAGACAATCCCCGGACGGCAGGCCGAGGGCTGAACGTCCCACTCAAGGACCCTGGAGTTTTAGGAGCTCTAGCCTGGCATGGTAAGGAGGTTCGGCCGAGTAGAACTCTACTAGAACAATCTAGACTGATGGCCAACCTGACAGACGAAGGCCGGAACACGGAACGAACGGATCCGGGCCAACAGCCACCAAACTACGTGAAACGCAGGACACGAGCGAATCTCAGGCAGCCCGGCAGACTACGATGAAAAAACGAAATGTACCGGTCTAAAGACCCGGTACAAACTTGTGAAGGAAAGCCACCGCTTCACCCAGATATTTGTTTTGAGATATACCATACAACTAAAAACTAAGAGTAGGCCTACAAAAAAAAAAAAAAAAAAGACTATGTAAATATAATTATAACAAATAAGTTTGATGTAGCATACTGAACAGTAGAAAAATCCAAGAAAAAATGCCTACAGTGAATAACCAAAACCCATTACCAGTGTAAGTAATTCCTTATTTGAATAAAACATTTAATATAAATTTTATGGCTTATGAAGTAAAAAAAATTTATTGTGTTTTTTATTTAAGTTGTACTAATGTAATTGAGAATACAAATCAGCTTCAAGGAATTTAAAATTTAATTTTTTATTTTAAATAAGCATAATCTCAAAATATAGCATTTTGTCTATGGCGTGGGAAGGGTTAAAACAGACCGGAAATCCTATGTACTCTGAAAAAAGAGGGAACAAAACAAAGCATAGGAAGTTTAGCAAAATAGACAAGCAGAGGGTATGTGACCATATAGACTCTATTCCCAAAGAAGTAAGCCATTATGGCCGTACTAAGACTGAGAAAGAGTACTTGTCATCTGATAAAATATTACTAGGCTATATAGGGCTTTTAACACGTTGACTGCGTCGGGTGCCCTCGGGCACCGGGCGTGTGCTGCCCGCATGTGCGTGGTGCCCCGGGGCACCTGACGCAGTGTGTTTAGTTTTATGTTTGCTGTGAGTCCAGCCACATATCCAGCCAGTTGGAAGTTATTTTCGCGTTCTCTCCCTCCACTGGCGAGTTTAACCTTCGTGTAGTTTTAAGTTCGCGAGCTCCACGTGGTTTCTACAGCCCTCTGCTTGTGCGTGCGCTATCTATCGTGTGTGTGTCTTCTAAATGTTGGATGTGATTGTTTTATTAGTGTAAAAAGACATGGATCTTCCTCCGGGACCCAGTAATTTACCAGATGATCCATCCTCAGAAGATGAACAAGTAAGTAATGCTACAGATGACCAAGAATTTGCGTCCGAGTCTGACACGGACAATGACCCAGACTATGACGCTAACCCTATTGTTTGGGCTTCACATACAAACGGGTTGAAAGAAATTCCTATTACTGGAATTGAAGGTTTTCGTTTACCAATTCCAGGTGATAGGCCAATTGACTTTTTTAATTTACTGATGGACATTGTATTTTTAGAGTCAATAGTTCGTAGAACAAATGCATATGCGTTTGAACTTTTCTGCGGTCCATCTACTACACCAAAATCACGTATTACTAGATGGAAAGATATTACAGTTGATGAACTAAAAATATTTTTAGGTATATTGATTGATATGGGTCTGACTGTGAAACCAAGAATCCAAGACTATTGGAGAAAAACAAAGACCTTCAGTCCTACTTATGGTAGATTTATGAGTAGGGATAGGGATAATTCTGCTAATTATGCGATGCATAAACTTCACTTCCACCAATACAAATGACCGCCTCTCCAAAGTTAGATTTCTGATAGATTATTTTAATAATAAAATGGCGCAAATTTACTATCCTCAGAAAAACTTGTCCCTTGATGAGGGTATGATTTTATGGCGTGGCCGATTATATTTCAGGCAGTATATCAAGGGCAAACGCCATAAATACGGTATAAAGCTCTATACATTGTGCGATCTACATGGTTTGATATTGAAATTCATTGTTTACTGTGGGGTTTTGGATGATTTGGGGGGGAAGGGACATGCTGCAAACGTTGTATTGAACCTAATGCAAGGTTATATAACTAAGGCCATAGCCTTTATATGGATAATTATTACAACAGTATTCCACTTGCCTCAAAACTTCTGTCTAAAAACACGTATTGTACTGGAATATTACGCGTGGATCGTAAATACATACCACAAGAAATAAAATCTACAAATCTGCCTGTAGGTGGTTCTGTAAGAAGATATGCAGAGGGTATGATGGTAGGAAAGTGGCGAGACCAGAGAATCGTTCACTACTTATCAACAGAACACGAAAATGAAATGGTTACTTCGATAAACAAAAGGAATCAAGAGTCACTGAAACCATTACCCATAGTAAAATATAACAGTTACATGAAGGGAGTAGACCGGTCTGATCAAATGCAGGCCTACTACCCAATGGAAAGAAAAACTCTCAGATGGTACAAGAAACTGTTTGTCCATGTATTACAGATGTTACTAATGAACTCACACTATCTATACAATGACACATACGGTATAAACAGAAGAAGGAAAATGGGGCTGTATGAGTTTATGGAGTCAGTCAAAGACTCTCTTTTGCCGGATTTGCCAGAACCTCCTCGTCCCCTCCCTCGGCCTGCTGATCATACAATATCCATAATAGTGAAGAAAGTGCCTAACACTAACAGTGTCCAGAAAAAAATGTCAACAGTGCAAGAAGTCCACAATGTACAAGTGTTTGGCATGTAATGGACAACCAGGACTGTGTGCCGTTATATGTTTCGATGAGTTTCACAGGCAATAAAAGATAACATTTCATGGTTGGTTGGAGGGATGTATATGGTTGTAAATATATTTTTCTAGAACTAAACATTATGCTTTTTATATAACAAGACATCTTATATTGAAAAAAACTGCTAAATTGTCCAAGTTGTATAATAAGTGCGGGCGCGAGGTGCGCACGGTGCCCCGGGGCACCCGAAATAAAAAGTGATAAATATGACCTTTTGGAAGTGATAATCGAAAATAAGCAACTGGGATCATCTAATTGGACCAAAAGGTAAGTTTTCATACAATAAAAATTTTTAGCATGTGGGGTACATAATTGGGCAATTTTCAGCAGTCAACGTGTTAAAGAGGAAGTATCCAGATTCCACAATAACGTACTGTTTTTATTACTTAGTGTTTAAAGAAAACTTTTCCAAGCTATCTTTTCATGCAGCCAGCACAGATACTTGTGCTAAATGTGATTTGTTGGCAGAAAAATAAAAGCTTGTGGTGGAAATAAAAAGAACCTTTTGACAGCAAAAAACTGCATCATTTAAAAGCCAAAAATGCAAGGAAAGCAAGACTGATTACACAGAAGCACAAAAACTTAACACCAATAGAACTGTGTTTTCTCTTGACCTGCAGCAGGTCCTGTCGTTACCGACTTTAACACATTCAAATATGTACTACTTACACCAGCTCTCCAACTACAATCTGTGCACCCACTTTCATGACAATATTAGTGTCATGAATCTATGGCATCAAGGTATTACTGGCCGTGGTGGGAACGAAATCGCATCGTGTGTATTTAAAGCATTAAAAAACATTGAACCTACAACCACTCTAACTGCTTGGAGTGACAACTGTTGCGGGCAAAACAAGAACAAAATGCTTTTATTTTTATGGACTTATTTAAACTGCATCGGAGTTTACCAAGAAATAAATCATAAGTTCCTTGTTGCAGGTCACTCATTTCTAAACTGTGACCGTGACTTTGCAATAATAGAAAAACGAAAAAGTTTCGAAGTGCTACGTTCCTGAAGATCTAAAAACCCTTATTGAAGGTATAAAAGAAAATAATTCTTTTTTAGTAAATATCATGGAAGAGTGTGACTTTTCTATTTCAAAAAGGCTGCCGAATTGTTTTTAAGCACCACAAAACTTAACATTTCTAAAATGTCATGGATTAGAGTATCAGCTGCAACACCAGGTGTACTGAAAGTTAAATCAACCTTCAATGAGATCGAGGCTTGGACTGAAATTAATATTTTTCGTAAAAAAGTAACCAAGAAAATGATTCAAGAGTATTGTTTGCCAAGTTTGCACTGTGTATCTCAGATGTCAGGGGCTAAGAAGAAGGATTTAAAAACCATGATTGATTTTCTAACTGAGGAAGATCACAAGAACTGTTATTCCAAACTTACATCTTAAAAACTACCAGTGAATTATGTTTTAAAGTACTTTTATTTAATTTTAGTTTCACATTGTGTTTTCATTTCTTCATAAGAACGTTCTCAACTTATATTTTGTTACTTACAGATAATAATTAATTTGTTTGATTAAAAAATTTTATTGTATATGCAATTTTTTATTACTTCCTGTCTAATAGTATCTTGTTGAAGAAATGGTAAGTAATTCTGTTCCTTAAATGTTTAGTGCTAATTAGTTTTAAACAGTCTTAATCTTCAAATATTATACATTACATGATTTTTAAGTCCTTCAAACCTATAAAATGAGGTATGTTCCACTTGGACTTACATCCCGTTTTACGTCAATCAAGTGGTACTTAGGTCTAACCTAAAACTGACACATTAAAAATTCATGAAAGCTGGACTTTCACAGGTTTTAATTTTATATTCATGCAGCTCAATATATATGCAGCTTAATAAATTTTTTTTATTTATAAAGTAAATATGCGGAACACCTGCAGCAAGAATTATACTTCACTCTTTTTGAGGCCCATGTAAGATATGGCATCTCGGCATGAGGTGGAACAACCAACTACAATATGGAGAGAGTCCTCTTGCACCAGAAGAAAGCAATAAGAATTCTTGCAGACCTAAAATACCTAGAGAGCTGCCGGCAAGCTTTTCAAGAACACAAAATACTTACAGTACCTGCACTGTACATTAGTGAGGTAATTCTACTTGCAATCTCAACAAGTAAAACAAAGCTTGGAGACCACCACCAGTATAACACAAGAAATGCTTCAAACTTCTCACTCCTGATACACCAAATCAGTCTTACAGAGAAGAAACCAACATACAAAGGAGCACTCTACTTCAACAACCTGCCTGATCATCTTAAACAAGACACTGGAAGGCTATTCAAGAGAACACTACTGAAATGGCTTGAAGACCACCCTTTCTACACTGAAAAAGAATTTTTAGATTGGAGAGATAAACCCATATATGCCCATTGCCCCATTATTGGGACATTAACAATATATATTTTTATAAAATTCTAGAAATGTTTTTAGGGAATTTTTTTCATGAATACTTACTAAGTTGGTACCACTGGATCTCATACTGACAGCAGTTGATTTGTCTCACTCATTGTTTGGTTGCTATAAGTTGAAGAATTTTTTGAAAATCAACTAGCAGTGATGTGTTCCACAAACAGGTATGTTTCATAGTATTGTATTGTTAGTTTTCTTTTTTATAATATACATATGTTTAGTATACTATAAACTATGATATGAATCTATTTGTTTATAAGTTGATATATAAATGCACCCAACATAACCTCTAAAAATTTACTGCCCCAAAAATGGGGCATATGGGAATAGCAGGGTACTGGGTTTTTATAATCAATATAATAATTATTATTACAATAAAATGTACTTACATGGACAATTATTTATATTTTATGTGTTTATTTTCTAATTAGGTAACAAAAAATAAAATTACTGTTGCTATAGGCTAATATATTGTTTCAGTTACACGATTGAGGAGATACTAGCTCTTCTTGAAGATGATGATCTTACTAATTCTGTCGATATGTATATGGCTCCTCCAGATAACCACATGAATATCGATGGAGATAGTGGAGAAGAGGACGATTTCAACATAAACCATTTGAATAGTAATCAGCTTCGAGCACAAGGAGAAGTGACCATAACCAGAATAACTGATTCAGGAGTAGAAGAAATTCATCTAAGGGGAAAAGGTGATTCAGACTTGATGGGCGTTTCAAACGGCTCATTTGATGTAAGTAGGACTACAATAATTTCTAGTGAAAACATTGTTTCTGAAACAACACCCCTGGCTTCAGATATTACTGTTATTCCAAGCACTAGCACTGCATTTGCTAATAGACAAAGGTGTTGCATTTGCTGTGATGTGTTGGCTGTCTAGTCGCGGTTCCGCGCCCTTAACGGGGCGTCCCGTGGACGGGCCTCCTACTTCCGCGGTCACCATTCAACGATCGACTCAGAACTGGCACGGACCGGGGGAATCCGACTGTCTAATTAAAACAAAGCATTGCGATGGCCTTAACGGGTGTTGACGCAATGTGATTTCGCCCAGTGCTCTGAATGTCAAAGTGAAGAAATTCAAGCAAGCGCGGGTAAACGGCGGGAGTAACTATGACTCTCTTAATCTTAGTTCACGAAGTTGTCGTGTTTGTGCATGGGCACGACAACAAGAGCGGAAATCGAGAGGGGCTGCTTGCAGCCTCCCTGGTGAGCTGGGCAACATCTCAGGGGAATCCCCCTTAAAGGGGTGCTCTTGCCGGCTGTGCATGGCTGGTAGGAAGCTGAGATGGCCGAGTGATTACGCTAAGGGGCTTGTCATTTCTTCCACTTACTTGTGGCAAGTCATCTTCCTCTTCCTTGCAAGTAATCTATAAAGCCAGTTCTTTTCAAAGATTACTCTTTTCTCTGTCTATCGAGCTCTCTTGCTCAACTCTTGTTCTTACTTCTGGTATTACTCTGTTCCTTCTTAGGGCAGAGTAAGAACCTTTTCTATTCTTTCTTACTGTCGGGTGCTAATTGTACTTCAGGGTTGGTACCCATAGAACTTTGGTCCTATTACCCAATCCCAGGTATCTGGGTAACGGGCGTAGTCCAGAGACTTCACTGAAGTAGAGATTGCAGATGAATCTCGCACACTCTTGGGAGGAAGCTCCCCGGTCTACTGTCGGACCGTTAGGAGGCAGCCCCTCCGCGGCAGTGTAGGGTGGCTGGCTTAACAGGCCAGTCACCTGAAAAACCCTTCTTGACAGTTCCAAACCAAGGACAGAATACACCTCGGATGGCTCCAGAGGGACCGTGCTCCCCCTCTGGTGCAGTCGATAGGGAGCGCACGGTATCGGCTGACAACGCCCCATCGCGGGTTGCTGGTATCCACACTTTTGTTGTACCGTGGGTGGCCTCAGTGTGTCAGGCATGTCCCCAGCCTGCTGACTTGGTGGAACACTATTTAAGCCAACATGGGAACCTTAGTCTTCGTTTTAAGTGTTCAAAATGTAACATCACATTTAGTAAGTGCCACGAGGCAACAGTTCACTTTGCTAAGTGCCGGGGTCCCGTGTCACCGAGAGGTTTCCCATGCCCGTATTGCCCGCAGGCGTACAGGTCCCAGCGTGGATTGACCCACCACAAGAATAATAAACATCCGGAGGAGAGGAACGCTGAGCGTTCAGCTCCTCCACCACCTCCTCAACAAAGAGTCCGAAGATTAGATCTCTGGTCGGAGGACGAAGATAGGATTCTGTTAGGGAAGTTCGCGGACTATTTCGGTCGAGGTGGAGCCAGGTGTGGATACTCGTTATTCATTGCCGGGTTCTTGCCAATGAAGACCGAAATTCAAGTCCGAGAACGGGTCAGAACGTTGATCAGGAATGGGAGGTTGGCCCCGTTGCCTGATCCTGGAACTGGTGAGGAAGGACCCTCTCAGGAGGATCCGGCTTTACCGGTGACAGTTCCCCATATAGAAATATCGTCCCCTGATGAGCCAGAGGTGGAAGTTTCTGCCTCTGTACCATGTCCCATATTGGTTGTAAACATCCCCCCAAAAAAATCGGCTCCGTTAGGTGACACCTGTGGCGAAGTGGAGACCCCAGACAGGTCTCCCTACTGTTTGGATGCTCCATCTTTCCCAACGCCCACAAATGCCCGATCGTGTCAAAGAGAAGAACCCAAGACCGTGACAGATGAGCCTATGCCTGGATCCGGAGAACCGACGGCTCTCGTACCCCCCGAACTCGACGTTCCCGACCCTGAACCGCCTGGCCCTGGACCTGAACCTGATGGCCCGACGATCGACCCCGATCTGGAGTCGCACTGGAGAAGAATTTTTCAAGAGCTGCTGCGGATGGGGCCGGTTTGCGACGTTGGAAGAAGACTTCTGGTACTGGCGGAGAAGGACGGGGATATTACTGAAGAACTAAACTCCCTGGTGGAAGAGCTCCAGGAAGAAATTGTTGGAGGTCAACCAGCCAGGGAGCAGAGACCAGCCGAAAGGGGTACGAAGAGGACCGGAAGATCGGAGTGGACCAGGCGAAAGATGATGAAGTACACCAAAACCCAGGACTTGTACAAGAAGAATCCTTCGAGATTGGCGGGGCTAGTTCTTGAAGATAAGCTTGAAAAACTTGAAAATAACAGCAGAAGACTAGACCCCCCCCCCCCCCCCCCCGAAGAGAGATCATCGAATTGTACAAGGACCTGTGGGGAGATCGACTGTCGAGACGACTGACGCCGTTGCCAGAGCAGATGAAGAAGTCGAGATCATAAGTATAGAAGAAGTAATAAAGAAGATTCGTCGCCTGAAACCGAAGGGAGCACCGGGACTGGATGGTGTTACTAAGCAGGGGATTCGCAGTCACCCCTGCTTGGAAGCAACGCTTACCATCTTGTTTAACATCATCCTGTTCCGGGGGGTATATCCGACCTTATGGCTGAGAAATAGGACGCTGATACCCAAAGCCGGCAAGGAACGCGAGGTGAAGCGAAAAATTGGCGTCCTATTATCATCGCACCCGTCATCTCACGAATGTTCTCAGCCATCGTGGAAGGTAGACTTCAGGCACAGGTTGATCTCGACCGAAGACAACGAGGATTTCGACCTGGCAACGGCTGTCAGGTGAACTGCACCATACTGGACTAAATGATAAGAATGGGGAAGAGGAGTCGCCTCGCCGGAGTGCTACTAGACATCTCAAAGGCCTTCAATAGCGTCTCCCACGACGCTATCAAGAAGATGTTGAAGGCTGCAGGTGTATCACTGTGCCTGCGAGATGTCATCATGAGGATTTACTCCGGTGCAACTATACAACTCGGCGACTTCGGGGTGGAGATTCCAATTCGTCGGGGAGTGAAGCAGGGCGACCCCCTTTCTCCGTTCTTATTCAACATGGTGCTGGACCCTCTGCTGAAGAAGCTTCAAGACACCGGCAATGGTTTCCCAGTTGGTGCGGAGGAGATTGCGGCTACAGCGTTCGCCGACGACGTAGTCCTCTTCGCGCCGAGTGGGGAGCAGATGAAGGAACAACTGATGGTGACAGAAGAATACCTAGCCAGCGTGGGAATGAACTTCTCGCCAGGAAAGTGCAGCTGCTTCTTGCTAGAGCGGAAGGGGGATGCATGGGTTGTATCGGATCCCGGACTCCAACTTCAGGGGAAAGGGGTTCGGTGTTTCTCCGTGTCTGAACCTTTCCGCTACTTAGGAGTGGATTTCACGCTGGCCAGAGGATTTGACAATGAATTCCATCTCCAGATCTTGATGTCTTCAGCAGAGCGTGTGCGAAGACTGGCACTTAAGCCCCAGCAGAAAACATCTTTGCTTCTACAGTATGTTGTGCCAGCCTTCGCACACCGTCTCACCATTGACCCTCCCATTGGAAATTTACTTAAGAACCTTGATAGAGAGCTTCGAGCCTCAGTAAATAAAATGTTACACTTGCACCCCAGAGTAACGGACCATCTCTTTTACATGAAGAAGCGGGATGGCGGGCTTGGTTTCCCGCATTTGTTGGACCAGGTCCGCATCAGCGCGCTTCGTGTGGGGATGGCCCTGTTAAACGACACTGATTCTCTACTACAAGAGCTGGGGAGAGCATGCCACTGAGAGGAGAAGATGAGGGGATTGGCCCAGCAACTTGGGGTAGCCTTCCCACCCTCAATGAAGGACATTGAGAAAAGGAAATTCTCCCTAAAGAAAAGCCACCGGGAGAAATGGCAAACGCAGGAGTCGCAGGGAGTGGGGATTGAACACTTTCGTGATGACACTGTGGGCAACTTGTGGCTCCTGAATCAGAAGACTTTGCCACCCTGGATGTTTATCCATGCTCTGCAATTTAGAACTAATACTTATGGGACCAGGGTGGCCCTGAACAGAGCAACCAAGACGGGAGTCGTGAGTTGCCGGCGATGTCATCTTAAACCAGAAAAACTTGGGCATATCTTGTGCGAGTGTACGACGACCAAACAGGTAAGAATTGCCCGACACAATGAAATTGTTAGGGTGGTCCAGGAAGGACTCTTAGAAAAAGGCCTGACGGTAGCGAGAGAACAGCCCATTGTCGACCAGGAGGGAAATCTGAAAAAGCCCGACCTGGTCGTTGTTCGGGGCGACCGTGATCAAGTAATTGATGTCACGGTCGTCTTCGAAAATAGAAATTCACTGTCTGATGCTGTCTTCAGGAATATTAACAACTATAAAAGTCTACTTCCTCGACTACAGCGCCTCCACAACTGGACGACAGGAGAAGTTATCCCTCTGGTTGTTGGAGCGCGCGGAGCCTTCCCTAAGGCCACCCTGACAGCAATGAAGACCCTAGGATTGTCGTCGCACAGGATGTGGAAGGATATCGCCCTCACTGCCCTGCGGACTTCAGTAGAGATAGGTGGATCACACTTAGACTATGGTTGAAGATACCGAAGAAGCTGTCAAGAAGTTAGAAATAAGAAAATAGAAGTAAGAAATAGATTTAAGGCAAAGAAAACGAAGGAAAGAAAATTTTAAGTTTGTTTTAAGTCCCGGAACGGGGCCGAACCACCAGAGGATGCTGGATTGAGTAGGTATCTCTCTGGTGGGGAGGCCGAGACCGGCGGAAGGGACAAAGTTTTTAGTTAACAGTGTAGAGGTATAGTTCCTCAAAATATGAGTTAAGCTCAAAAGACAAAAATACAAAAACAAAGAAAAACACCACTAAGTGGAAAGTGCTAAAATAACAGCCACAAAAAAAAAAAAATAGACAAATGCCTCGTCATCTAATTAGTGACACGCATGAATGGATTAACGAGATTCCCTCTGTCTGGAATAAATCAAAACACCACTACAAATATATACCGTTACCTAAGTAATTCAGATGGTTCAATAGACAGTTCCAGTGGTAATAAGCGAAAGAAACAGACCAAAAAACAACACAAATGTGTAAAAATAAAAAACAATTATCGGATAGAAAGTGGGTTTCTAGGGATATTATTCCAAACCAAGAAAGAGAGTGGGAAAGACCAAGCTTTCTAGATAACAACATGACACCTACTGAGCTGTTTGAACTATTTTGGGACTCAAAAATGATTGATCATACTGTACAGGAAACCATTAAACTATGCTTTTCAAAAAGGAAATCATGTTTTTAGCATTACTAGTGATGAAATGAAGAGGTGTTCATTTCAATTCTTCTGCTGAGTGGCTACAGCTCAGTTTCCCGTCGTAGGCTGTATTGGGATAAAGGCAGCGATACGCACCATGCTGGTGTGTGGCAAGCCATTTCCCGTAATAGGTTCGAGGAAATTTTGCGATACTTCCATGTAAATAATAATTTAACTCTTGAAAAAACTGATAAGTTCACAAAAGTCAGGCCACTTTTTACCATGATAAATGCAAACTGGCTAAAGTATTTCCCAAATGATGCTTATGTAAGCATCGATGAATCCATGGTACCCTACTACGGTCGCCACGGCGCCAAACAACATTTACATGGAAAGCCAATCCGTTTTGGATATAAGGTGTGGTCTCTTTGTACTCGTCTTGGGTATGTTGTGCAAGTTGAACCGTACCAAGGAGCCGCTACAGGAAATACCAATCCTGAGCTTGGTGTTGGTGGATCGGTTGTAATGGATTTGGTGAAAAAGTTACCCACTACTAACGGATTCAGTGTTTTTTTCGACAATTTCTTCACGTCACTTGGGCTTCTTGAGGAATTGAAAAAACATGGGCATGACGGCACTGGAACAATCAGGCCAAATAGGATAGGTGATGCTCCTATCCTTGAAAAGAAGAATGCAAAACAAATGCCTAGAGGTGAGTATTTCCAAACCACTGACTCTTCAAGTGGAATCACACTGGTCCAGTACAATGATAATAACATTGTCATTGTAGCCTCAAATAAATGTGGAATCAACCCAGTTAGTACATGCAGTCGATGGAGTAACCAAGATAAGAAGCGCATCACCCTCCAACAACCCTCTTGTATTAGCCAATATAACACTTATATGGGAGGTGTAGATCGTTTGGATCAGAATATTTCAGTTTACAGAACAACAATTCATATGAAAAAATGGTACTGGCCCTTATTAATGTTTCTTCTAAATGCAAGCATGAATAATGCCTATCAGCTGTATCGGCTAACTCCTATAGGTCGCAGTAAAGAATCCTTAGACTACCTAGAATTCATAAGAAGTGTTGTTCAGACATACATGGCTAAGACTTCAGGACAGCGCCCAGCAGCTGGAAGAACTCCAAAGGCAACGAAAGAGAGAGTTACAGATGATGTAAGACTGGATGGCAAAAAGCATTTTGTTGTTTCTTCTGCAACTCAAGTTAAATGTGGACAAGGCCACAAAAATACAATAAAGAAATGTGGAAAATGTAATGTAGGTTGTCATGTCAATTGTTTTGTAGAATTTCACAAGTAAATAATAGATATAATGTTATTTAGCCTAACAAATTATACACTTATATTTCTATCAACAAGTAGGCTAATAAAACATGATGTATCTCGTTAAAAATGTTTTTATTTTCATGTTCCCTCCAATGCCCAATGCCCCAATAATGGGGCGCACTTTAAATCTTTACGGAAAATAATTAGAAGCTTAATATTGTTAAATTTGGCCTAATCCAACCATTAAAGTTCATGCTTCAATTTCTATTTCCAACTTTTTGTTTTTAATTTTTCTCTATTTTTTGTAGCCTTGTTTGCATTGTTAATACTTTGTATCTATTGTACATTGTATTTTTGACGCCAATACCATTCTCAATGTTTGTGTAAATAAAGAATATTTGTCTATTGTCTCAATGTAATATAGTTAGTAGTACTTTTTAGTAATGAAAACAACATTATAAATAAAAAATTTCATATATTTAGAACAAAAACTCAATTTTCTCAAATGTATAAAAATGGCATTTATATCCTTTTTTACTTCAAGTCTTAAATTATAATTATATACCTTTTTATAAACAAACAAAATGATCAAAAAAACCAGATTAAAAAAACAAGATAGTCTTCAAATTTATGGTTATTTATTTATCTTTGTATATACAGAATAGAATCAAGACTGTCCAAACTTGACAACCAAATTTTTATCCTTTTCATGAATAATGACACATTTTTTGAATTTTTAATCTCATCTGGTAGTAAATTGATTATTTTTGGGCTTAAAAAAACAGAAGCACTTTGAGTAAAATTGGTTTTGGAACAGGCAATAATTCTTGCTTTCTCAATTTTTGTTTATATGAAGTATTTTCTGGCTATGTTTACTATCTACATAAAATTGTTTCAGGACCTTGCAAATGAACATATACTTATCTGGTAAAAATCTTTAAATTAAGAAATAATGGGTAAGATAGTTCCCTTTTACTCTTTTTTGATATCAATCTCAAAGACTTTTTTTGTTGTACGAGGAAGTAGTATGAGCAGAACTACTTCCTAGTGAAAATGTTGACTCTTAATAGTTTAACTGATTGTTTGATGCATTTATTCACTATTTCAACAATACTAAACACATGACGAGCACTGCTCACAAGTTGTAGCGAATGGGTTAACTCAGTTCCTAAGAATACAAACATTTAACTGCTATAGTTGCAGTGTCAACAAAATTACTAAAGAGGCCAACTTCATAGAAATAAAAATACTTGCACTTCACAAAAGTGGTTCTTTGTTCTGATAGTGAGGGTAGAGGTATACAAGAAAAAGTATTACCTCTAGATTAGCAGTGGAAAAATTAAAGCATTTGGAAATGTTACATCTAACACGTCATTGATCCAGTTTGTGGATTCTGCTGTGAGTGAATGTGTAAACCCTATTGTAATACTTGGAAGAACTAATGATGGCCTAGATGACAATTTCGAATAGATATATACAAAGTTAGAAAGAAAATTAACTAGACTAAGTAAAACAAAAATCCCTACATTAATAACAATGGTACCTACCAGATATTACAGAAATGCTGATGACTACATAATCATAAAAATTAACTTTGTAAATAATTATATAAAAGAATTGGTAGCCCGAATCGACAATGCTGAATTGATAAATTTAGAGGGGATGGGGAAGTTTCACTTTACCTAACATGGTATCCATTTTAATTCAAAAGGTTAAACCAAATTGATTCTTGATGCAATCATGCTTTACTTCCAAATTATTGTGACAAAGGAAAGTTCAATAAGTTTGGTTCTGAGAGATTAGATGCCTTTTCATACTGCATTTCCGCTGATCTAGGAGACATAAAACACGAGTTGATTTGTTGCTAAATTTTTCTAAAATCACTTCAAAAGTTCAAGGGAATCTGACTTTAATAAAAATTTGGCTTTCCAAACTAATTGAAATGGTGCTGGTGATTATGGTCTTATAACGAAAGACCAATGTCTTTCGTTAATGTCTTAAAACACAAGATCTCTTTTTTACAAAAAATACTGTTTTTGAATCAAACATTCTAGGTTTTTTTTCCTTAAACACTTTTAAAAGCCAAGTGGTACAAGTGCAGCCTGTTAACATTTGAGCGTCAACATGACCTTAGATTTTTTCCAATAGTTTGAAATTTATCATAACATTTTTTAATCCTGTGGAATTATACTAAAAATATTGTGGTCATAACTGTTTTTGAAATTTTTTATAAGGGTTTTAACCATAAAAAAGTAGTTTTTCTCATAACTATAAAAAGGACACTTGCACCCCTTGACTTATACGCCCCTAAATTATCAGCAGATTAAAATAGTGAAGTTGAAAAAAAATGTGGCCCAAATTGTGATACTGCACTTCACTCTGCAGAATTTGAGGAGACAACGTGTGTGTGTATGTGTGTGTGTGTGTGTGTGTGTGTGTGTGTGTTAAAATCCATTTATTATGCATTAATCCATTCACATATTTCCTATGGAATTTGTATATATGGCACCACAACTACAAAAAATTTAGACAGGATTTTAATTCAGCAAAAAAGAGCGCTAAGAATAATGTTTAATTTGAAACAATCAGACTCTGCTAAACATTTATTTTCAAAACTTAAAATTTTTATAGTGTATAGTCTATATATTTATGAGACAATAAAATTCATTTTTTTTAACAATAAAATTGCAATAGGTAACACCGTACATCAATATAATACTAGACCACATAGACTGATTGAACAACATAGACTGTGTTTTTTTGAAAAGAAAATTACTTTTAAAGGAAACAAGTTTTTTGGCAGTTTACCACAAATTATTAAACAGGAGAAAAATCAAAATAAATTTCTTAAATTATTAAGAGAGTTTTTGATAGACTCATCATTTTACTCCATTAATGAATTTATACTTCTGAACCATTAAAATGGGATTTTATTGCTATTGTATTTTTGTCGAATAGTTTGCTATGTTTATTGTTTAAGGTTACAAAATGTTTAAGTTGTCTTTAAATTGTAATTAAGGTTGACTATTTCTGTATACTATGTACTAATATGAAATAAAGATATTTTGATTGATTGTGTAAATATAACATATTTATTAATCTATTGGTATATAACTATATACCAATAGAATACCAATAGAAAATAATGTATAAACCCCTTTAAAATAAACACATAGTTTATTAATTATTTATATTTAAAAATAACAAGTTTTTCATGCCTTATAAAGTTGAGAATTTTTAGAATTGCGTAGAGCCATCGGTAAGCTATTTAATTAGGTCCAGTGAGATGATTTGTTAGAACTTACAGGACATCCTTCTTCTTCACAATGGCCCGATATCACATGATGGCCCAGTACATCAGGCCAGCACCTTGGGTCACTATCCACAGTAAAGGCTCCACTTTTACATGTTGAACAACGCACTCGTAACTTTCCCTCTCTGACTCCACCACAAGGCGAAGCACAGTAAACGTAAAAGTGAATTCGTTTCCTTTCTATTTCAGTTTCCTTTTCTGTTAGCGGTGGATCATCTTCATTGATATTTACAAGCTGAAGATTCTTTAATGCTTCATTCAATGGTTTTGAAGCTTGCTTTTTTGTTTTGTTCTTCGTTCTGACAGCATGAAGTATGCTTTGCTCTCCCAAATCACAGTCCTAGAACACACGAATGCATTTCTAGATATAGTTAGTTATCTAATTTTAGCCAATCACAGATCTATTATGTCACATAGATGATATGAAATATGCTGAAGACTCACAATAAAACTTTGTATATTATCATTAATATCAACAAATTATAATCAATTTTAAAATTATGAATTCAATCAAAATCTGTTAAAAAAAGTGTTTAGTGACAACTAACAAAGTATGCAAACAATGCTAACTGTAGAAAATATCAATTTATTCATCTTGCAGTAAGTGGTATTTTCATATTGAACAAAAGGCTACAAGAGATGTCAAGTTGTGAAACTTAGACCTAAACCCGGCCGTCACGCCACTGGCCCGACCTATAACATATGTGCACGCGTGTATGTAATCATTGTATCAGTGTTTTCATCATTTTGTGTTATTGTGTCTCAATTTTAATTCTACAACAAATCCTAACAGAAGATGTACCTGATGATGTGGTAGGTTGCGACGAAACTGGTAGTACCTATGTACTAACAAAACAAATATAAAAAAGGTAAAGCTATTATCAGTATATTGTATTAATATCCAGAAGTAGGAATCATGAATTCTTAAATTAATAGTCTGGTCTGTTTTTCGTGTGTAAGGAAGTGTTGTATCAACTGTAAAACCGATTTACTGTTTATATTAGTTTATCATGAGTTTTTTTTTTTTTTTTTTTTTATGAGAATTTTTGCTGATATTTTTATAAATATACTACAAAATATTATAAAAAGTCAGTTAGAGATTAAATAAAAATGCAATTAATAAAACACTAGAATATAATGGATACTAAAAGAAGAAAAACTAGCCATTTGTAGACATTTTTTGGTGTAACAGATAAAGACACAGCATCTTGTAACTCTTATAAATCTAGATTGCCGTAGAGGACTCTCCTCAGAAAGGAAACAACCTACTATAATTCTTCCAAGTAATATACCACTTGCCCGAATCGCCACCTTTGAACTGAATCCACAGCCTATTACCAAAGACACACATGTTATATTCGTTTCTTCTGCTGAACTGTCTACTTCTACATATAAAATAAATATCCCATCAACATCTTCTCAAACTTCATCATCATCATCACAGTTTAATAGAAAAACTACGTCTGAACCTATGAAACACAATGAAGACACTCATTTAACTACAAAAATGTCCACATCATATGTTAAGAGACAAACGTCAATCGCCTCTTACGTTCCAAAAAAGTAACATGCAAAAAAAAAACTAAAACAATTTAGCAATCATGACATTTATTGCATGGGACTTTCAACCTTTCTCAGTAGTTGAGGTCAGGGGTTTCAAAATTTAATGCAAACATGTGCTCCACTCTACAAAATTCCAAGTAGAAAATATTTTGCTCATATCCTATTGCCAGCGATGTACGAGCAGAGAAAAAATGAGCTGAAATGTATTCTTAAGATACAAGCCTTAAGTGTCTGTTTAACAACGGATGTACGAATGCATCTTCCACAAATGATAGTTTTAATGTTATCACAGCACATTATATCAACGAGGATTTTAAAATGAAATCAGTTGCATTAGAGTGCATATTTAAATATTTCCCACAACTCTGACAACTTTGCACATGAAATTTTGGGGGTTGTACCGAATGGGAAATAATCAACTAAATTTCTATTGTGACAACAGACAATGGATAAAACATTACAAGTGCAATTGCAAAAATTAAAATTTAAACACTATGGTTACTATGCTCATAAGATAAACTTGATTTTACAAGACTCTCTTAAACCTGTTGAAAGTCTTACAAAACAGGTTAAAACTATTGTAACCATTTTTAAAAGGAGTAATGCAGCTACTCTAAAACTGATTAAATTCCAGCAGCACAACGGTATAAATCAGCTAAAGATACTCCTACAGGACATAGTTACAAGATGGAACCCTATCTTCTTAATGTTAAAAGATGTAATTAAACATACTTTTGCGCTATCAGACACTATGTTGGAACATCTTACTGTAGAAGACTGGGAAATTGCACAAATGTGTGATGTGCTTCAGCCATGCTATGAAGTCACAACGGAAATGAGCAGCAAAAATTACATAACTGCCAGCAAGATAATTCCTATTACACGCAGATTAAAATCTTCTATACTAAAATTAGCTTCAAGAATGTCTCAAAGTGTTGTGATAGACATTGCTAACAACATCTTACAAGGCATTGGAACTAGGTTTCCAAACTTAGAAAAAAGTAAATCAATTTATTTAGCAGCATTTTTAGATCCAAGATATAGACATCACTTGTTTGAAGAAAAGAGTACTGAAGATATCACTAAAAAGCATTCATTTGAACTTGTAACATGACTTATTAGTGAATTTAAAACTTAATCATGACAGTAGTGAGAGCTATTTTTCTACCCCAGACAAGTTGAAAAGGAATAGGAGTGAATTTAAAACTTATTCATGACTGTAGTGAAAGCAATTTTTCCACTGCAGACAAGTTGAAAAGAAATAGGAATAGACCAATTACAGGAATAGACAATTAAAATAAAAAGCATGATAAGACGATTAGTTTATGAGTTCACTTTAAGAGAGGTCAACTTACGACATTAAAATTATTACTTGAGGAATTGAAAATGCTCATAAATAAAAAAATTTTTTTTTTACTTCCGTAAAACTTTAATCGAAACTTTGGAAATAATAAGAGAGAAAAAAATTTCATATTTACAATTTACAGGGTCATCAATAATGTATATAGATGAATCTTACATTCTCACAAGTCATTTTTCACATGCATCTTGGTCTGATGACTCTATAAATGGAATGTGCATATTCCAATAAGATTCAATATATTAGAAGGACAGCGTCTAATAATGATACATGCCGGAAGTGAAACTGTATTAGTTCCTAATGCCTTGACGAAATCGAAGGTATCATGTCATAAGGGGGTTACAATGACAGCGTAAATGTGGATATTATAATTAAACGGATTAATTAAAAGCTTCTACCTAACATAAAACCAAGATCAGTATTGTTTATCACAACATGCAAAGTGACAGAGCCCCACTTCAAAGAGTATAAAAAAAGAAATGAAGGACTGGCTTGACAATCACAACAAACTTCATTCTGACGACATGTTCGTTCATGAGTTGTATAAATTAGTCCTCCTACATAAACCCAAGTTTATTCGGTATCAGATAAATGATAATGTTAACAGACATGGACAGAATATTCTCTGTCTTGCACCTTACCACCTTAAATCCGATTGAACTTATTTGGGCTGATGTAAAAAGTTATGTAGCTAGTAGAAACACTTCATGTAATTTTTCAATGATAGAATCACTGACAGAAGATTTCCTTCCTGACAGCTAAGCTTACCAAAATCTGTAAAAGAGAACTACTAGATCCCCTCACAAATATCATCAACAGATCCACTACAAGAAGGAATTTTTCCTAGTCTGCTCAAAATTGCCAAAGTATATCCTAAATATAAATCTGGCCCAACTACAGACTCTGGTAGTTACCGGCCTATCTCACTCATCCCAACTTTTTCTAAAATCATTGAAAAGATAGTTCTTGAGAAACTTCTACAACATCTCAAAAATCACAACCTACTAACAAGTCATCAGCATGGTTTCATTAAAGGCAGATCAACAACCACTGCGCTCATACAACTTACTGAGTTCGTCATTGATCAGCTGGAAAAGGGCTGCTTTGTCACTAGCCTGTTCCTGGACTTAAGCAAGGCTTTCGACTGCCTCAATCACAACCAAATAATTTCAAAGCTGAGAACCCTGGGAATCCAGGGAGTGAAAGAAAACTGGTTCTGGAGCTATCTTAGCGGCAGAAAACAGCTTGTTGAGATCCAGCACTACAAAAACAACGTAAACCAGAAGGCCCAATCAAAGCTCATCGATGTACAGAGAGGAGAGTCCCACAAGGATCCGTGCTGGGGCCAGTACTATTTCTATTACTAACAAATGACCTGCCCAACTACCTGAATGATGCCTGTTACACTGTCATGTATGCCGACGATACAGTTATTACACTAACAAATAAATCAACAGAAGAACTTGACAGAAACACAAACACCACATTAAACAGAACCAAACAGTACTGCTCTTTCAATGACGTAGTTTTGAATGAGAAAAAACTGTGCAAATAAATTTCTCTACCAAAAATAAAAACACAGGCCCAATGTTAGCTGGGATAGAACCAAGAAATGATACAAAATATCTTGGCATCCTAGTTGACTCGCAGCTAACCTGGAAACCCCATACTGACCAATTATGCAAAAAACTCAGCACAAGCACCTATGTAATACGGAGGATTAAGCAGATTGGTGGCCTTGAACCAGCTAAAACTGCCTACTTCGCCCTCTTTGAAACACACCTCAGATATTGCCTAGCAATATGGGGAGGTACTACTGTCACAAACCTTGAAAGAGTCCTCAAGCAACAGAAACGAGCAATAAGATGCCTCGCAGGTCTTCACTTCCAAGAATCATGCAGAGAAACCTTCAAACAACTCCAAATACTCACCATCGTTGGTCTATACATCCAAGAAGTGATTCTACATGCTGTCTCCTCAAAACAACCTAAACATAGAAACATCCACCAATACAACACGAGGCACGCTACAGACTTCACTCTACCACCCCACCACCTCAGCCTTTTTGGAAGAAAGCCCTCATACAAAGGAGCTATACAGTATACTATAACAAACTGCCAGAATATCTGAAGCAACAACCCCCCAGATGCTTCAAGAAGGCACTGACCAGATTGCTGGAAAGACCATTCTACTCAGAGAAGGAGTTCTACGACCACCAAACTTTACACTTACAGATTGAATAGTGAAGCTAACTAAACAACTACTTTAACCTGTATTTTAGTAACTATAATTGTACTTGACGCCATTACTATTCTCCAGGAATGTGTAAATAAAGAATTTTGTCTATTGTCTATTGAAATATGGATGATTATTGTGGACCTCGTGGGCGTGTTGGAGGGCACTTTTTTCATGGTGGATTACCTGAGCGAATGAGTCTGTATGAATGTAATTGTTTATTATATTAATTTATAAGTGTGTTAGATTATAGTAAATACTAGTAAAGTTGTAATAAAAAATAATAACTGAGCACCCTGAAACAATTTTTTACTAAATAAACATGACCGGTTTCAGCATTTATGCCATCTTCATAGGTAAATAAAATTAATTAAATAATTATCATAAAGAAAACATATCTTAAATTAGTAAATATTTTTGATTTGGTGGTTACTTGTCATTGTGTATGTTGTTTCTTATATGTACGAGGGCGGTTCAATAAGTCCTTAGAATAAGATAGAAAAAGACATTTTTTCGGGTAAACTATTGTTTATTTTTCAACATAATCTCCTTTTAGCTCTATACACTTCATTAGGCGTTTCTCTAACATGGATAAGCTATTTAAAAAGTAGGATTTTGGCAATTCCTCAAAATAGGCATCCGTTTGGGCAATCACTTCTTCGTTTGACATAAAACTTTGTCCACCGAGCCATTTTTTCAAGTTTGGAAATAAGAAAAAGTCACTGGGGGCTAAATCTGGTGAATAAGGTGGATGTGGTAACAACTCATACTTTAATTCCATTATTTTTGCCATGGCAACTGCGCAGGTGTGTACACGTGCATTGTCTTGATGCAGAAGAACTTTTTTCTTTTTCAAGTGCGGACGTTTTGTCTTGATTTCTTCATTTAGTCGGTCCAATAACGATGCATAATATTCTCCAGTTATCGTTTTTCCCTTTTTCAAGTAATCAATGCAGATTACTCCTTGTGCATCCCAAAAAACTGTGGCCATAACTTTGCCGGCGGATTTCACTGTCTTTGCCTTCTTTGGAGCCCGTTCGTCATCAAAAACCCACTGTTTCGACTGTTCCTTTGACTCTGGAGTGTTGTGGTGGATCCATGTTTCATCTACAGTTATGTATCGACGCAGAAACTCACCATGATTGGGACGTAATACTGTCAAGACAGCCTTAGAATCAACCACACGAATGCGTTTATTCTCCTCTGTGAGCAAGCGCGGCACCCATCTTGCAGAGAGTTTTTTCACATTTAATTTTTCATGCAAAATTGTGAACACTGTGCCTTGTGATATGCCTGTAGCTTCAACTATTTCACACACTTTGATTCGCCGATCACTCAAAACCATATTGTGGATTTTGTCAACCATTTCTGGGGTTGTCACTTCCACTGGGCGCCCTGAACGATGTTCATCTTTTGTGGATGTACGGCCACGTTTAAACTCGTTTACCCAGTTATAAACAGTTGCCAACACAGGAGCAGATGTACCATGAACAGCATTCAACTCAACTTTGATTTCCTTTGGTGTTAAGCCTTTCAAATGAAAGTGTTTAATCACAGCACGAAACTCACTTGTGTCCATCATTCTAAATAAACAAACCTTTCCTGATTCAATCAATGACAACAATGAAATCAGCTGATGAAATCAACTGAAACTTTCACAGTTGTTAAGCAACAGATGATAGTAAATAAAAATAAAACAATATTGATACTTTTTGCGACTTATCTTGTATTTTCTAAGGACTTATTGAACCGCCCTCGTATAATTGTTTTGAATATAACAATTAAATTCGAAACAATTGTTATATTTTTATTATATTTAATTATATTGTATATACAGTAAGACCTCGATAATCCGGCACTCGGTAATTCGGCAGACCCGATAGTTCGGCATTAATTGTCTTGAAAATTTACACTGATGAAAATTGTGAGTTTCGGCAATTTTTGAGTGATTTAGGCCCGGTCTATAAACAACTCATCATTAAACTTGTCTACAAAAACATTTTAATCGAAATTTCTCCAAAAATTTCAACCGGAATTAGGTTAGGTTAGGTTTAGCGGCTGTCTTACGACACACTTAGGCCAATTTAGGCCCGTTGTGATACCGAAAGCACTTAAAAGTGCCTAACAAGGACCTACAGTTTAAGGTGGAATCCGAACCACCAGGCAACGGCATCGAAAAATTTCTAAGGCTTTTTGGTGGGATTCGAACTCGAGACCTTGTGCAGTGAAACCGATGACACTACCACTACGTCAGGCCATTACCCTCAACCGGAATTACTGTAATAAACAATTTGACGACAAACAGTATGTACGCACCGAGAGCGTGTATGTTTTTGTCCCGGTTGTAGTGGCATAGCCCTCGGAATGGATTAGATTCGTTCAGTTTTGGAAGCGTTCGGGAATGTTCCGTTTCAGTGGGCGTCTCATTTCTTTGGATTCGAGTCGGCCATGTTAGTAACCGCCCGGTGTTCGTGACTGCACTTCCGTCATATTTGGCAGTTTCTATAGTTTATTGTTAGTTTCAACGTTTAACTTATGTGTCTGCTCTACTATTGTTAGTTATTTAAACACTATTGCCTTACCTTACCAGTACAGTAACCTATACTTTCGTGTACAGTGAGTGTTTGCGGTGTAGATTAAACAATGTTTTCTAAGCCTAATAAAAGTGCTGCTGCTAAAACAGCAAAACGTAAACATGTGACATTGTCGATCAAGCAAAAACTGAACATTATTGAACGATTGGAGAAAGGTGAGAATCGAAACAGTATCATGAGTGAATTCAATATTTCATCATCTACTATATATGATATAAAAAAACAAAAACCCCAATTAGAAAAGTTTGTTTCACAATCTGCTTCTGTTAAAAGTTTTGAAAGTAGAAAACCTTGAAAAAACCTAAGTTAGAAAACCTGGACAATGTATTGTGGACATGGTTTACCGCCAAACGAGCAGAGGGCAAGCCAATAACAGGGCCAATGATAATGGAGAAGTCGAAATCTTTTTATAAGGAACTAAATTTGCCGGAAAATGAAATGCCGATCTTCTCAAAAGGGTGGCTTCAAAACTTCAAAGTTCGTCATGGAATACGAAAATTAGACGTTTCGGGAGAAATAAAATCCACCGACCTGGCTGCAGCAAATGAATACAAGGTAACATTTGAAAACCTAGTCAGTGAACATGGTCTAACCCCTACCCAAATTTACAATGCTGATGAGACTGGTCTTCTATGGCGCTGTTTGCCAAACTCTACTTTGGCTGGTGGTGACGAGACTAGTGCACAGGGTTTCAAAAAAAATAAAGATAGGCTTACTGTATTAGTGTGCGCAAATGCATCCGGTGACCATAAACTTACACCGTTTGTTATTGGCAAATTTAAGAAGCCTAGGGCTCTGAAAAATATAACCAACTTGCCTGTAATTTCGACGCCCAATCAAATGCGTGGATGGAGGGAGAGCTATTCAAAAACTGGTTTTTCCAACATTTTGTACCTGCAGTAAAAGACAATTTTAAAAAACTAAAGCTCCCCAAAGAATCTAAGGCAGTTCTTATCCTCGATAATTGCCGAGCACATCCTGCAGCATCTGAACTTAAGGCAGGCAACATTTTTTGTTCGTATCTTCCCGCAAATGTGACGACATTGATACAACCAATGGACCAAGGTGTGATACAAAACTTCAAGTCCAAATACAGAGGCATGTTTGTGCAAAAGCTATTAAACTCTGATTGCAGCGTAAAAGATTTTCAGCGTGACTTTAATATAAAAGATGCAATTTTTTCAACTGCTGTTGCTTGGTCTGAGGTCAAAAGTGAAACGTTGCACTTGGCATGGCGCAAGTTATGGCCAAAACACTTTGAAAAAACGTCTACGGAAGATATCGAAGATGTTGATGATCCTTCAACTGGAGAATCACAGATTGTGAATGCCATTTCTTCCGTTCCAAACAATCCACTGAGCGGTCTTCCAGAAGAAGAAATCTACGAATGGATTGGTATCGATAACGACGAACCAATAGAAGAGGAGCTTAGTGATGAGGCAATTATACAATCTGTGTTAAGCCCACAGGAACCACAAGACACTGAAAGTGATGAAGATGAAGCAACGTCAACAACTCACATCACATGGACTGATGCTTCGGAGGCGTTGAACCAGTTTGTAAAGTTCGCTGAGACATGCAAACACTATAATGCTGCTGAAGTAATGAATCTTCATATAATTCAGAGCAATTTTTATAAAAAAACGCAATGAATCTAAAAAACAAGTTGATATTCCTTCAATGTTCCGAAGAGCTCAGAAGAAGACGATGATAGATGAAACATTAGCATTTCCTACTCCCTCAACATCATCTGGGGATACTGGCTACGATCCAGCACCAGTGTCAGCAGCCGACAGTGATTCCGATTGAATCTTCAGTTTTGTACTGTACATATTGTTTTTTTAAGCCATAATAAAAAACATAGTACGTTATTTTACAGTTCAGTTTTTGTTTCATGTGTATTAATATTTCTTAAGTGTAACTTTAACCTTTTCCCTGTGTACTGCAGAGCCCGATTACAGTAATAATACAGGTATATAGTACATGTGTGTTTATTTTTATGTTATTCCTTGTTTAAACCATGTATTAAAGTACACCCTCGATAATCTGGCATTTTCGTTAGTCCGGCATTACCGGATCCCCGAGCGTGCCGGATTATCGAGGTCTTACTGTAATTATATTAATTAAAATAAATTTTATTTTTAATTAAATAAAATTTAATTTAATTTGATTAAAATTAATTTAATTTAAAATAAAATAAAATTATGATTATAATTTAATTTTAAATATAATTATAAAAAATAATTTATAATTAAAATTTGTTTTAACTATAAATTATTATAATCAATTATAATAAGATCTAACACTGGTGAACAACTACATAAAAGAATTGACCAATAGACTACGCAATGTTTTCTTGATTGATCTGTGCTGCCTTAGGAGGTCCTACTATATATATTACGGCCTTCATCTTAATAAAGTGGGCAAAAAAAGTTAACTGGCAAAATTGAGTGCCTGAGAAAGAGAAGGAGCTATGCCACAAAACCTCAAATTTTAATTAAGTTACAGATCCTGTTAGTGCTCCTATCTACCGGTGTAATGCTGAACTATTTGGACAAGTGGCATAGCCCCTTCTCTTTTTACAGACGGTTGAAGAAAGAGAGGTTCAAGCGCCAGCTGTTCTGTGAGAGAGATAAGGGGCTATGCCACTCGGTCAGTGGTGGGGGGAGCCTCAGCTGTTTTGTTTTGATCTGCAGTTGGCTCACTCTCTACAGGTTATAAAGGTGTGTAATACTTGTATCTAACTTTAAAATGGCGAATGTTGACGTTAATGAAGATGTTAGTGTAGTTAAACCTAAAAAAAGTTACAAAACAGTGGTGATTGGAAGAGGAATGTTGCTAAACGACTGAGGAACAGTGGTGAAAGTTACGTAGGTGATAAAACAAATAAACACGTTGCAGCAAAAAGACGAAGGGGAGGATGCAACCGTGTGATGAAGGATGAACAAGCTAAACAAGGTTGGTGTGAGTTTCATACATTGACTGATTTTGACAAGGACAACCTTTTTGTAGGTTTTTATAGATTAGGTGACTATAACTTGCAAAATTCCTTTTTGTGGGGACTTATCAAGCAAAGTGACTGTAAACGTGCATACATAAACAAACGCACTGATGTAAATAAGTCAAGGAGAACACAAACATTTACTTATTTTCTGAAAAATGGAGATGGAAAAGACGTTAGGGTGTGCTTAAAATCCTTTATGGACACTTTTTCTATCTCTAAAAAAAGAGTAGCAGTTGTAAGGGCTGGAGATAAGCCTACAGAAACTGAGCCTAGTCCCTTAGGTTTAAGTGACAAAGAAAATGAAGATCAAAACTTGTCACATCAATCGAGTGGGCCTATTTTACCTCATACGGACAAACGTGGAAAACACGGCAATATAAAAAAGCTTTCAGACTATCAAACTGATTTCGTTATCAACCACACCAAAATGTTCCCTCGTTATACAAGCCATTACAGTAGGAAAAAAAATCCAAACAAAAGCTTTATAAGGAGTGTGTCGTCTGTCAGTGAAATGTACAAACTTTATCTAAAATAATACGAAAACCAATCTGGTAATGATATAGGGCCGCCTGTTAAATATGAAAAATACCTGTCTATTTTCAATACAAAGTTTAACATTGGATTTAAACTTCCCACAACGGACTCTTGTGCAGTATGTGATGAATGGAAATTTGTGGACCATGACCTTATTCCTTTCACCTTCATCAGCTTAAAGCAGAACAAGGGTATAAGTTGCTCTCAGAAGCTAAAAAGAACTCTCAAAGTCCTACTTATGAGTATTGTGTCATAACTTATGACTTGCAACAAGCAATGCCGCTTCCAAAAATTCCTACTGAAAAAGTATTTTATCTAAGGCAGTTATGGGTTTATAACTTAGGTTTTCATGTTTGCAACAACAACAAAGGATTCATGTGTATGTGGACAGAAGATTCAGCTTCTCGTGGTGCCTGTGAAATTGGGTCTTGTCTGTACAAAGCCCTATTGAAAACTCAAATGACTGAAAACAAAAGAAAGTTGTGGTTCTTCTCAGATTCTTGCAGTGGGCAAAATAAAAACACGGTGGTTTTTACTTTGTACTACATTTTGGTCCACACAGGAAAATTTGATGAGATCCTTCATTCTTTTCTTGTTCCTGGACACACTTTCATGCCTAGTGACAGCGACTTTGGTGTAATAGAAAAAAAGGCACAGAAACAAGACTACTTTTTTTGTCTTGATGATTGGAAAAAAGTTGTCAAAGAATGTAGAGTGAAAGATCCTTTCACAATCGTTGACATGGACGGTTCAGACTTTGTAGATCTAAAAACACTGTTAAATACAGTAGCAAAGAAACCAAAAAGTGTTGACAACAAAAAAGTTGGCATCAGAGATGCCACAGCTGTAAAAGTTACTAAAAGCAGCCCAGGCTACATTTTTTTTAAGTATGCCTACTCAGAACTTGAAAATTGGACTTAAGTCAGAATATTCAAAAAACAACCAGGACGTCCCAGAAAAAATCAAATGGAAGAATCTCTGACTACAAGAATGTTGAGAGAGCAGTTTTGTGCCAAAACTGTATCCACAAGGTAGAGAAATCAATGCCCTGAAGCACCGAGACATGCTATCGCTCGTACCCTACATACCACCTGTGTACTATGATCTGTACAAGAACTTGAAACCAGCAAAGACAGTAGGACATGTGGAGGAACAAGAAGATGTTTAAGAACTCTACTAGTTATTAAAACATAATGACTGTTTCATTGTATAAAAATGTTGTTTTTCATCCAATTAGAAATAATGAACAGTTCTGTTACAGTGTTAGTATCGTCTTTGAAAACTTATTTTTGTTGGAAACAACTTCTAATCTTAATAAAAAAAATTAAATAATGATTATTTTTAATTTTCCCAACTACCCTGTTGAGAATAGAAAGCAAAGATGCCATAATCCAATAAAAATAATCAAAATTTATGTATTTTGTACTCAATCTAATAAAACTTAATTTTTCTCAAAACTATGTGTTTGTGGCATAGCCCCTTCTCTTTCTCAGGCACTCAATTCTAAACACACTTTACTGGTGGTTTTCAAAAAATAGTCCAACACATGAAAGTTTGTAGATGAAGGTTTTTTAACACTTTAATGGAGCTACCGGTCTCACGGGCCGGTAGAGTTTTTTGAAATATTGGTGTGGCAACCCTGGTTGAGCTAGGTCACCGACTCTTTCAGTAGCTGCCCCCCTACTACTCCCCTATCCCCTCCACTATATTGCGTTCAGTCTGCTCTCAGCTTGCATCAATAGTGTGTCGATTTCACAAAACGTACCGGTCTCACATGCCGGATAGCTCCATTCGTGCGTAGTGACATATAGGCTTCTCATACCGGATAGCTCCGTTAGTGCAAAAGTGAAAGATGAACAATCCATCAACTAGCCGAGGTGTGTCAACAAACGATCGAGATTATGAGCGACGGATTCAACTCATGTTAAATGATGAAGTGCCCGATGAAGAGAGTGATCCCGACGATCCTGTTGATGATTCAGATGAGGACCCCGACTATGTTCTACCCCATGACGAAGGCCACTCATCTACTGATTCCAGCTCAGGTGATGATGAAAATTATTTAGATGATAACATAGAGGCTGATATTCCTGTGAATCGTGAGAATGAGCCTGAGTTTTATTTTGGAAAACCCAACGTAAAAAAAAATTATCCAGGCTTTCAATGGAGCAGTTCAGAGCCTAATCAAAATGTTAGGATACCCGCACACAATATCGTTAGGGGTGGATTGCCTGGTCTCCGAGGGAGAGCAAGAGCCTTAGGAAATAAGCCTGATAAATTAGAAGTTTTTGAGCTCCATAGCTCCATTGAGTTTTAGTAGACCATAGCATGATTAATACAATAGTAACTAACACTAATATAAAGCTTGCATCGGTAAAAGAGAGATTGGGGCCAACTACTAATAGCAGTACGTACAGAGAAACTGATGAAATTGAAATGAAGGCTCTATTAGGCCTGCTGTTATTTTCTTCAATTTTGAAAGGTAATGACGAAGATATGAACTCTATATTTTCAGCAGATGCTTCATCAATACCTATATACACAGCAACTTTTACTAAAAAGAGATATCTTACTCTACTGGCATGTTTGCGTTTTGATGAGATGGCAACAAGAGACACACGTAGAGTCCGAGACAAAGCCGCTCCCATATCTGGTTTATTTCTGAAACTGGTGGCAAACTCTCAAGACCAATATTGTGTATCAAGCTACCTAACTGTAGACGAAATGTTAGTTCCGTTCCGGGGCAGATGTCCTTTTAAGGTTTTTATGCCAAAAAAACCAAAAAAGTATGGTGTAAAAATTATGTGCCTCACTGATGCCAAAACATCGTATTTATACAATGCGTACATTTACACCGGGAAAAAAAGTGATGGGGTGGGCCTATTGCCTGAAGAAAGAAAACTTCTCATCCCTACTCAGTCTGTGCTGCGCCTGTGCCAGCCTGTTATAGGAACAAACAAAAATATCACTGGTGATAACTGGTTTTCTAGTCTTGAGGTCACTGATCAACTGAAACAAAGAGGTCTAACCTATGTAGGTACTCTGAAAAGAAACAAAAGAGAGATCCCTCCCGAGTTCCAACCAGGACCTACTAGACCAGTCGGCTCTGCATTGTTTGGGTTCAATGGGGAAAAAACACTTGTCTCCTTTGTCCCTAAACCCAACAAAGCAGTAATATTGATATCGATAATGCACCACAGTAAAACAATGGACGAAGAGAAGAAAAAACCGGAAATAATTTGCTGCTACAACAAAATTAAATGTGGTGTCGACATATTACACATGAAATGCGCAGTGTATTCTTCTAGTCGTAGAACAAGGCGTTGGCCGCTCGCAGTTTTTTATAGAATGTTAAATATTGCATCTACAAACAGCTACATCCTCTATATGTCCTACACTGGCTCACCGATGATAACCAGATTTCAGTTCGTGAAGGATCGCCATGGATTTGGTGACACAACATCTTCGAAGAAGATTAGAAATCCCTAATCTACGGCGCACAGTGAAAACATCGATCAAGACAATATTATACCCTGACGATGAAGCTCCAGCAAGAGAACCTGGAATCCCTTGTGACAAGATGGAGAAGAGAAAAACATGCAGTAAATGCCCATCTGCCAGAGAAAGGAAGACCCAGTACAAATGCATTCGATGTCTACAAGCCATTTGTCTGGAATGTAGCCGTAAAGTCTGCACTGGCTGCGCGCCTGAATGTGTCTGAAAGAGAAGATTGCACTGTCAACTGTTGACTTTATTTTGTAGAAGAATTTTAATTCTTTTACTTTTTTTATTAAAATGTTAAATATAAGTGTTTTCAGATTAGTAATTAAAAAAGTGAACTTATCTTAAAACCAATTACATATAATATAAACATTATCTCCATACAAAGAATAACAATATTGGACATTGACATGTAAATATATTTAAAACCCATGAATTTTGATACTTAGTTCACATATTTTGTTTTTAATAGTTGTTAACATGCATTTAAATAAAATTTCATGTTTGAAAAGATTGTTTTACTCAATAATCTGATCATTACAAATCCATTTGAGTAAGAAGTTTGAATATTTTAGAGTTAAAAAAAAAATTACTCTACCGGTCTCACAGACCGGATGGCTCCTATAGCGTCACTTAGGTGATGGCTCCTTTAAAGTGTTAAACCACATAACGTTAATGATCAACAAGTCTAGTATTTAGTGGATGGGTAATGAAGCTTAGAATCTGGAGAGTGGGTAGGGGTCATCGAGTCAAGTGTGTGGTATGTGGGTATAGACATTAATGTCAATATAAGGTATTATTCTGTTCCTTCTTAGGGCAGAGTAAGAACCATTTCAACTCTTTCTTACTGTCGGGTGCTAATTGTACTTCAGGGTTAGTACCCTTAGAACTTTGGTTTTACTACCCAATCCCAGTTTCTGAGCATTGGCCAAAGACTTCACTGAAGTAGAAGACTTTTCCTCGAACCCTTTAAGGAGCTTTTTATCCCCGGTCTGCTGTCGGATCGTTAGGAGGCAGCCCCTCCACGGCAGTGTAGGTGATCTGGCTTAACCGGCCAGATCACTGAATCCCAGCATAACTGTTCCCTACCCAAAGGAAAGTTTGCCTCGGATAGCTCCAGAGGGACCGAGCTCCCCCTCTGGTGCAGTCGGTAGGGAACTCGTTTGCAGCAGTGACAAAGCCCCATCGTGGGCTGCTGGCAACCCCCCTGACTGCTTTTCGATACCGTGGAAGGCCTCATTGTGTCAAAAATGTCCCCAGTGGTTCACAAAGTCTTCGGACCTTGTGGAACACTACGCTACTCAACATCCCAACATTTCTTTACGTTTTCCTGCTCAAAGTGTAGCTCCATATTTTCTAAACCACATTCTGCCGCCGTGCACTTTTCTAAGTGCTGGGGGCCCACCTCCCCGTAAGGTTTTCCATGTCCTTATTGCCCTCGGGCATATGGTACACGAAGAGGGCTGACAACCCATAAAAATTTCCATCATCCCGAGGAGAGGAACGTGGAACGCTTAGCTCAACTGCCCCCTCCTCCTTCACCTTCATCTAAACGTATCCGCCACTCCGATCTTTGGTCGGAAGCGGAGGATAAAGTCATCATCGAAAAATGGGCCGACTACTTCGGTCCAAGGGGAGCCGAGCGAGGGTGCGCTCTGTACATCACTGGGTTTTTGCCTCTGAAAACGGAGGTGCAAATCAGGGCCAGAGTTAGGACATTGCTCAGAAGTGGGAAATTGGCCCCTCTAACTGAGGATCGGAGGGAAGAAGCTGCCCAAGAGGGTATAGCCGAACTCCCCGAGATCTTAATATCATCGTCCCCCGGTGGGATCCCTGCTTTTGAGGTAGAGATACCAAAGTCAAATAAATCTTCTGAACTATCGGAGCCTGGTTCTTCTAGGCCAGCTCTCCGACTTTTTATACCACCACCTTTTCTTGACACGAAGGCGAGTGAGGAGACTCCTGAAGAGTCTCCGATCACGCCGGACTTTCTAACTTTTTCCGGCAACACAGTATCTGACTTAACCAATAGTGACCATCTAACTGATCCAGACATTGAATCCGTGGACTCCCATCCCCTCCCAAGTAGTAGCCCTTATTCCGTTCCAACTCAAAGTAAGACACTTGAAAGAATCGAAGTAAATGAGGAAGGAGAAGTAGCTGAACAATTAGTATCACCAGTTCCAATCACTCCGGACCTAGTATGGGATGGATATATATACTAGCTGATATGAATAAGAGCAATGACACAATAATTACCTATCAGCCGTTTCCACCAGACCCTCCCAGTCCACCGCCTCCCGACAATAATACAGTTGATGTCGTAGAACCTAATGAAGAACCCTAAGGTTATCAAACTTAATGAGTTAGACTCAGTATGTGAGGTGGGTAAGGAGATAATGAGGAGTATTATAGATAAAGATATAACACAAGATAAGGTAGATAGATGGGTGGAAGACTTAGAAAATTGAATAGTAATGGCCCAACCAGAAAAGAAAAGGATGAGTGGACAGGGAAATAAAGATAGTAACAGGGGTAGATCAGAAAGAACGAGGAAAAAGATTAGTCGTTACACAAGAACGCAAGAAATGTTCAAGTACAACCCATCGAGGTTGTCAGAGATTGTGATCGAAGAGAGCTTGGGAGATCTTGATAAGGTTTGCCCGGAAGAATGCATTGAAGTATACAAAGAACTTTGGGAAGCCAAAATAGACACTAAAATTGGACTTACAAAAGTACGTGGGAGATTAGACTCCGAGGTGAAGATGTTTACTGATAAAGAAAGAAATAGAGAATGAGATTAAGAGATTAAAAACATGTGGCGCCCCAGGACCCGATGTCGTAATAAAGATAGGTTTGAAAAATAGACCCAGGATTAATGGGACCCTGACTATTTTATTTAACATGATACTATTCAAGAAAATATACCCCAAAAGGTGGTTAAGGAACAGGACTACCCTGATACCGAAACAGGGGAAAGATCCCAAGAAAGCCTCGAGTTGACGACCCATTACCATCGCTCGGCAGACTTTTCTCTGCTCTGGTTGAGCAACGTATCCGAGAGCAGGTTACTTTAAGCTCGAGGCAGAAGGGCTTCCAGCCCGGTAACGGATGTCAGGCCAACTGTATCATTCTGCATGAATTGATTAAGCTTGGCAAAAAGGACAGTTTAGTGGGAGCCGTACTTGATGTCTCAAAAGCATTCGACAGCGTGTCACACAGATAAGATAAGATAAACGTGATAAACGAAGCGCTGGAAGCGCAAGGAGTGGCACAATGTCTCACAGATATCGTTAAGAGGATGTATTCAGAGGCTAAAACTGAACTATCCGTTTTCAGTAAAACTATTAAGATACGTCGGGGTGTTAAACAGGGCGACCCGTTGTCCCCCCTACTTTTCAATGTAGTATTGGATCCTCTGCTCAAGAGCCTGCAAGATTCAAATAAAGGCTATAAAGTAAATGATGAGACAGTAGCAGCGACTGCATTTGCAGACGATTTAATGCTGATGGCTAAAAACAAAGAAGATATGACCGAGCTACTAAAAATTACCACAGAATATCTTAGTAAGGCCGGCATGGCGTTATCAGCCAGTAAGTGCGGCTGTTTCCACGTAAAAGCACAGAAAGATGCGTGGGTTACCGAAGACCCTAAGATAAAGTTAGGCAACAGAATATTAAGAGTTTTAGTGTGGCATCTGCCTTCACTTACCTTGGGGTAGATTTTACCATTGCCAAGGGTATGGAAAACAGTATACATAGATAGACTGAAGGAGGCAGCTAAAAGAGTGGGAAGATTAGCATTAAAACCTCACCAGAAAACTACTCTGCTCATGCAATACGTGGTACCTACGTTTGCACATAGATTTACTATAGACCTGCCGAGTGGTAATGTACTTAAGGATTTAAATAGAGATATCAGAGGTACGGTTAAGAGGATGCTCCATCTGCATCCAAGAGTTATGGACCAGGTGTTATATACAAGGAAGAGGGATGGAGGCCTTGGGTTTCCCAGGCTCCTCACCCAAATTAAGATATGTTCACTTAGGGCGGGCTGCGCTCTCCTTAATAGTGACGACCCCTTACTAAAGGAACTTGGTCTAGTAGGTGGATGGGAGGAAAAATTAAGAAAATTATCCTTAAGCTTAGGAATGGGAGAGGAATTTCCCCCATCCTAAAACCCATTTTTTTAGTTGTAAGTTTTTTAATTATTTACCACTATGACAGTTCTCTATGTACACCATTGTATTTACTGAGAAATAAAGATCTATTGTCTATTGTCTAGTGATCAAATCCCGGGACAAAGCTAGCATAGTGGATGTTACTGTTGTTTATGAGAACCAAAATTCATTGGCAGAGGCGGCTCTGAAGAAGATCAATTCTTATAATGGTCTTGTTAACATCGTCAAAAGAGACTTCTGTGCTACATGTGGAAAAGTTATCCCAGTAGTCATGGGAGCTAGAGGCGCCCTGCCGAAATTAACCATCAAGGGTCTGAGAGTTAGGAATTGACACAATTAAAATTAAGAAAGATATCTCCCTGATCGCTCTCAGATCCTCTACAGAAATAGCTGAGTGTCATCTAGACTATGGCTAGCGAAATGTAAAGAACCGTTATGCAAGATGTTTATGTTGAGTTTTTGAAAAAGGAAAAAATGTTTAGTTCAACATATAAAATAAGAGAAAAATAAAGTAGTATTTAAGAAGATAGAAAAATAATATTGAGAGCGAAAAAGCAGGATATATGGTTAGAGGATCGTCGGCCAGGCTGGGAACTCTGGTGGAAGACCCTGAATTGAGTAGGGATCGGAAACCAGAGAACGGAAATTGAATTGAGTAGGAGTCTGTTAACCCAGTCTGGTGGAAATGAATAGCAGAAAGAAATAACTTAGAAAAATAAACACCGGTCTCCGGAAAGACTGAATAAAATCAGCAAAAAAATAAATAAATAAATAAAAATTTGCCAAATGCCTCGTCATCTAATTAGACGCCATATACATTAATTATATACATTAATTATATACACATAATTATATGTATATAATTCTTATATACATATAAGAATATATTATACAACTAACCACCAAATCAAAAATATTTACTAATTTAACATGTTTTCTTTATGATGATTATTTATTTAATTTTATTTGTTTTGTAACAATTTTGAAAAGTAAACACATATACACCTATGAAGATGGCATAAATGCTGAAACCGGACATGTTGATTTAATAAAAAATTGTTTAAGGATGCTCAGTTATTATTTTTTATTATAACTTTATTATAAATAGCAGCCCTAGGAATTACAACTTTTCTACTATACTATAAATACTAGTAATATTAATAATAGTATTAGTAAATAAAAATAATAGTAAATATTATAGACTCGATTCATATTCATAATTTTGTTTTCACTTTTCTATTGTCTTTAATTAGTAGTTTTCACTTTGTAAATTGAGTTTTCTTTGAATTTGAGTTTTAGTATCTTTGAAATTATAATTTTACATTGTTTGTATGGTTTTATACAAGGTTAAGTGAAAGAGAGGACTTCATAGTCCTGACTCCGCTTTAAATAAAGACATTTATTCATTCATTCATTACTACGACTAAGTAATGAAGTGTCTATTTGTAATGAGGTAATCTTAATTAGTCTATTTGTAATGACTAAGTAATGAAGTAATCGTTTGATGTTAAGTAAAATCTTTTAACAACTGCCATTTTGTACTGGATCAACCTTTTTAAGTGCTGTTTGTGGTATTCATCTGTGCTAGACAACCCCTTTAAATGATGTACATTTTGACTTATGCTTATGTTTGATATTTTTGTCAAACTCCTTGTGGACCATCTTCCATTGGATGTGAAGAGTCACTAACTTCCCTAAAAAACTATTTCTTGTCCAGTAGGCATTTACAAAGTTTAATTTCCCAATTTGAGCTAAGAAAATAATACTAAACCGTCTAGAACAGGACCTTCATTGTAACTTTGGTGAAGTTGGTATATGACGATGATGTACATCAGGCTGAAAAGGACAGTACGAAATTTTTCAAAATTAATCATCTAGTAAAATCTGTTCAAACTGGGTGCCTTCTAAATTACACAATTAAAATGAATCAGTAGGCGAACAAATGGTCCTTTTTTGGAGTCATTGCCCTGCAAGGCAAGTGATAAAATCTAAGCCAAATCCATGTGGAATTAAGATTTTCATTGCAGCAGCTCCAGATGGCTTGCCTCTTGATTTCTTTTTTTACAATGGTAAAGGTGACCCAATTGTTGTAAAAGTCCATATTTTTCTAAACTTAATATTGGTGGAAAATCGGTGATTTGAGCACATTCCCGCAAGGTGTATCCTCTTCTCTGTACTTGGGTATGCTAGAGAACAGGAACTGCTACAAAATATACAAAGTACTATAGGTCAAAAAAGGTTGGCCTAAATTCCAAATTTCTGCTACAGTCGACATCAAATAATTCATATAACATAACAAACAAATTTTCTTTTATTCTTTTGACTTTCTGAAATATATATTGAACTCAAAAACTAAAATAGTTGAAAATCAATATCAAAACATTTCATTTGGGATGAGGAGGCTAAATGTAAAAAATGAATATATTATCTCTGATGTAAGTTGTATTTAACTGATGTGGCATCGAGGGTTATTTGTTCCTCTATGGTGCCGTTGAGTAGAAATGAGCATAGGTCCTCTATGAAAGATTTAAATAAATCTTATAAACTCTTAAAACAATAAGTTGGATGATAACACTAAAGCTTTGGGAGAAAATACTATGGAAATTATTGACTCTCTTACGATTCAAAATAAACAGCTGAAGGGAAAACCAATGTACTTAAAAATATATTCAGTGATGAGTCAGACTCAGAGCAATGTGGACGTTCACCGTTATCTTTGGTGTATTGATTATTGACAGCCGCCATGTTAGTTCTTGCATGTGCATGTTTTGAATGCTTTTATGCATTGTAATTAATGTATTGTTTAATACTATCAGTGTATTTTTTCAGTATTAATTATATTTTAATTATTGTCTTATTTAAACCAGCATAGATATTTTCCCATATTTTTCCAATTAAAAATAATACTGTCTGATTCTTGTAGCCGTTATGTTAAGTCACTGAAATCAGTTAGGACTAAGGTGCAGTGTGTCAATTGTAAGAGTTTCTTTCATCTGAAGTGTGTGGATCTGTCAGCGGAGGACATACGCTTTATGGAAGAAAATTAGCAGATCTGGAGGTGTGACTCGTGTGTACAGGTGTGTATGAGAAGCATGCAGCTCAAAACCAAGTCTGATGATATAGTAACTCCGTTTAATGAGCGGAGATCTGAATTCAAGCGTGTGGAGGACAGTCTTGGGAAATCGTTAAGTGCCTGTCATGATGAACTGGCTGAAACTAGGGCGATCGTCGTCAGGCAAACTGAGGAAATTTCTTCTAGGATGGCTAAGGTCAAGACCCTGTCGGCTGAAAATGCGTTGATGAGCAGACAAATAGTGGAGTTGGAGACAGGGATTGATGATTCCGAGCAGTATTCTCACCACAACACTGTGGAGATCCACAGTTCCCATGGAGAAGGGTGAGAACGTTGTCTCAGTCGTCAAGGCTGTGGAGCGAACTCTAGCATACCCTCTGGAGGACAACATGATTGACACTTGTCATTGCCTTCGCACCAGGACGGAGGGAAAACCACCAGCTATTGTTGTCAAGATGGCGAGGAGGATCGACGCCGATGAACTGGTCCGGAAAAGAAGAGTTAAGAGGAATCTGTCTATTCAAAATATAGAAATGACATCAAGACCAGCTGAGCCGGTGTACGTCAACGAGAGCCTGATCACGGCGAGGCAAAGACTTCTGGGGGCAGCCAGCAGGTGAAGAAGGATAATCATTTCACTTATCAGTGGAACGGAAAAATTCTGGTGACCGTGTTGTGATCTTGACTAAGATGGAGGATCTTCAACATTTGTAAGATGGGCTAGTAGAAATTGTTGTTATTTTTTGTATTATTCGTTTCTTATTTTTGTTATGATTTTATATATTTCTTATTAGATGGGTTATTTATTTTATTAATTTACTCTACAATCCAGTTATTTGTGTCACAAAACTTAGGGTCTTCTTTACTTTGTTGCTATATACAAAGCAGTGGTTAATTTTGAGTTCCTTTATAACAATCTTAAATACAATATTAAATCATTATCTTATTTAATAGTAGTTTTCACAATTTCCATATTAATAAATTATACCAGGAGTCTCCAACCTACGGCCCGCGGGCCAGATCCGGCCAGCAAACAGATTTTTTCCGGCCCGCGGAAAATTAGCGTATTGAAAAACAAAATTTATTTTTATCTGATAATATATTTCCTTTTAAGCATTTTACCTTTAAATAAAAACAGTACTCGTCTCTCACTTGCCACTTCTGTTCTAAATAGTGTAAAACTAACTGTAAATAAGTAGCGATCAACCCCTTACTAAGATCACGGATTGTACGAGTAAGGGTACAGAGCTTGGCGTTGTTGTACTCCACCCTGACTGTACCTGAGGCAGGACTAAAATAACCTCGTCGCGCCAACTTGCTGCATGACTCATAATGCTGTTTGCTTTCTAAATTCTTTCTATTTTCGTCAGTCGCTTTCCGGCGTCAGTTACAATAACAACTAGTTCGAGTGGTTGATGTTTCGGGAAGTGCATAGTGATTGTGGACAGTGTCTTTTATTATTTTTTTGTTCTTTTGATCATAGCAATGGTTTCTTGTAAAAAAAGGAAAGTTGATTTAGAGTGCCGTGTCTTTAATAAACAGTGGACCTATGGTTATTTTATGATCGATAACAATAATAAAGCGTTATGTCTCATTTGCAACAAGACTGTCGCTGTTCTCAAAGAATTTAATGTCCGTAGACATTATGAAACTAAACACAAGAGCAAATATCCCAATTTAACAGGCAAACCACGATAGAACAAAATTCGCTTTCAATTCAGAGACAAATTTTTACCAAGAAATCTGAACAAAACGAGGCTGCTGTGAAAGCCAAGTTCCAAGTCAGCCATATTCTGGTTAAAGCTGGTAAACCTTTTACCGACGGCCAACTGGTGAAATATTGCATCTTGGTGAGTGTGAAAGAAATCTGCCCTCATAAACAATCACTTTTCAATGCTATTGGTTTGTCCGCGAACACCGTAGGACGTCGTATGAAAGATCTTGGAAATAATGTTGTTAATCAGCTGAAAGATGCATGCAAGGACTTTGAATGGTTTTCAATCGGTCTTGATGAGTCAACTGATGTCACCAACTCAGCTCAAGTCCTTTTATTTGGTTGTGGTGTAAACAGTGATTTTACAATCATAGAACAGTTGGCTGACGTTCACTCTATGGAGAGTAATGTAACTGGAGACAAAATTTTCGCAAAAATAAGTGAAAACATTTCTAATCTTGGGCTTGACTTCAAACGCATGAGGAGTTACCACTTTCTAGGAGTGCTACAAAGAAGGTAACCTACTTTCATTTTACAATCTCTCCCAGAAAGACTATAAAAACATGAAAAACCATGCTCATGCTGTTTTCTCTATTTGGATCTACCTACAAGTGTGAGCAGACCCTTTCAAAAATGAAGTTTGTTAAATCTAAATACAGATTGTCCTTGTCAGATGAACACTTGAAATCAATCCTAATGGTCGGAACTACAAAGTTTGACCCTAAATGGGCTGAAATATTAAGTGGCAAACAAATGCAATCCTCTCACTAAAAAGTAATTTTATTTAAGCTTTACACACTTCCTTGTTATAAACACGTGTATTGTTAAGTTGTATTTAAATTTCAATAAAGTACATTTTGTAGTAAATTGAAAAGATTTTTTTTCAAATTTCAATTCATTGTTTTTATCATCCTGTGTTTTTATTAGGCCTACATGAAATAACCCTCCTTTTACAGAACAAATATTATTTTATAGCAAATATAATTGTTTGTTTAGTAACAGATTTTTTTTATCGTAGAGAATTTTTCAGTCAACAAAGTTATAGAAGGAAACAGAGAAACTTAAAAAAACTAATGCAAGACTCCCAAAAACCACCACTGAGCTCTCAATTATAAAAAATTTCTGGGTTTACCCCATTGTACGTGTACGGGTTGGCAGGTAGGTCAATATCACTGTACGTGTATGGGTGGGTCAATATCACTGCACATGTATGGGTGGGTGGGTGGGTCAATATCACTGTACATGTATGGATGGGCGGGTGGGTCAATATCACAGGAACTTGCCATTGGATAAGGCTAATCGTAACCAAATCATCCATATCACCCATCACTGTATCTCGGAGGAAACAAAGTCTTGCCACCTTTCTCCTTACAACATATGTTTTTTCTGTTTACATTTAAACTGATGATGCCTTAACCGGCGAAAGCGCTTTTTTAATTAAAATTTGTGACTTTTAGCCCTGAAATATTGCTGGCCCGCTTATTCCCCAAAAATTTACAATGTGGCCCTTGAATAAATAAGGTTGGAGCCCCCTGAATTATACTATTCCATTGCCATTAATTAATGTTTTATATATTCTTAATTAAGTACAGTATTTTCTTTTAATGTAAGAATAAAATTTTCGGATATGACGTGACATTTTTACTTATTTATATCTTCAATAAAAATTGTTTTATATATTGTTTGTTACTTTCTCTTTAAATACTTGAAGTCTATTGGGCGAATTTTTGAAATGTTTCAATTTCTTAAATTCAATCATTAATTAAATTGTTTATGTTAAAGAATACCTTTCCTAACAATTTTACATTCATTTATTTCTATGGTAGATTAATACCATCAATCAGTTATTATTATGATCAGATTGCATTTATATATTTTGTCTAGTATAATAAGTTGTGTTTGTGATATCTGTATAGCTTGAATGGTATGTTTTTGGTAATTTCAGACAATAGACAATAAACTTTATCGACATAATCTTAGAGATTAGTACATTGTGTCATTATTGATTAAAATAAATACATTTTGCTTTTATGATTGGTTAGAAACAATATTCAGCCATTGGTAAATTCTTCCACAGTGTAGAAAGGCCTTTCTTGGAGCCACAGAGTCAATTGTTTCCCGAATTGGTGGGAGGGCTGGTTCTTGAGGTGTCCTGGTAGGTGGTTAAAGAAGGTGGCTCCTTTGTATGACGGTTTCTTCTTGTAGAGGCTTAGGTGGTGAGCAGGCAGTGGGAAGTCCCCGCCACGTCTTGTACTGTATTGGTGTAGGTCACAAAATCTTTGCTGAGATGTATGCTTTAACGTGTGCAGAATCACTTCTTTAATGTAGAGAGATACAACTGTCAGTATTTTTAAGTTTATGAAGTGTTCACGACAGCTTTCTTGGTACTTTAGACCTGCAAGGCATCTAATTGCTCTCTTTTGATTGATCAGGATTCTTTCTAGATTTCCTTTGGACGTACCTCCCCAAGTGGCAATGCCATATCTTAGGTGAGACTCGAATAGAGCAAAATACTCTGTCTTAGCTGTGTCCAAGCCACTTATTTGTTTAATTCTTCGTACAACATAGTTTCCAGCAGACAGTTTTTTGCATAGTTGCTCAATATGTGGCTTCCATGTTAGTTTGTCATCAATAATTGTGCCTAGATATTTGGTGTTAGTATTAATTTTCAGGTCTGGCAAGGGTGTGTCATTATGTCTATGGAGGTTACTAAAGGTAATTTGCACTGTTTTTTTCTCATTTAAAACAAGTTCATTACTGGCACAGTATTGCTTAGTTTTGTTGAAGTAAGTTGATGTGTTGTGATGGAGTATTTCTATTGATTTATTTGCTATCGTTAAGGCAGTGTCATCTGCGTACATAACAGTGTAGCAGATATCTCCCAGCCAGTTGGGCATGTCATTAGTAAGGAGAATGAATAGTACTGGCCCCAAGACTGACCCCTGCGGGACACCTCTTATGTATTTCAGCAGTATCAGATTGAAGCCTTTGTACTGTGTTATTGTCGGTGCAGTTTATTTCTACGAGCATTTCTCTATCAGTTAGGTAGCTGCGGAACCAGTTTTGAGCCGTTCCTCTTATTCCAAGGTGTTCTAGTTTTTTAAGGAGCTGTTCATGGTTCAGGCAGTCAAACGCCTTGCTGAAATCTAAGAAAGGGCAGGTTGCGGTGCAGCCTTCTTCTAATTTGTCTATTATATGTTCAGTGAGTTGTATTAAGGCTGTGGCTGTTGATCTGCCCTTTAAGAAGCCGTGTTGTTGGTTAGTAAGTAGCTTGTTTTGCTCTAGGTAGTTAAGGAGTCTGACTAGGACGATTTTCTCTAGTATTTTAGAGAAGGTTGAGATGAGAGATATTGGTCGATAACTGTTTGTTTCATTGATCGGTCCTAATTTGTATTTGGGGTAGCCTTTGGCTATTTTTAGTTTGTTGGGAAAGGTTCCTTGGGCAAGAGATTGATTGATTATGAGAGTGAGTGGACTTAATAGTTCATTTTTACAGATTTTTATGATCTTGTCTGATATATTATCTACTCCAGATGAGGTTTTTGGTTTTAAGGTATCAATAGTTTTGAGTATTTCTTCTGGTGTTGCTGGCTTAAAGTTAAAAGTTTGTTCTATTGGTTGTGGTGGTAGATATTTATCTGTTACTGCACTTTGTTTGTTGTTATCTTGGAGGGTTCTCTGTGCTATGGTTGAAAAAAATGAATTAAAGCAGTTTGCTACTTCTAAGGGGTTGGTTATTGTAGTATTATTTATCTGGAGGTGTAATTCTGTCTTATTGTTAGTTTTGTCAGTTAAATGTTTTGGTACCATGTGAGCAATATCTTGATTATTTTCAGTATCGACTTAATTGCATAATTATTTAGATACCCGTTGAGTTATTTAAAGCACTAATTTCAATTATTTTCTTTTTAACTTTTTGTACAGCAATTAATGTGTGTGTAAATTCATTCTTTATTCTTCCTTACATTAATTCTTTGAATCAATAAATTAGTTATGGAGACTAATTTACATTTACTTTCTGATAAGCAGCAGTTTGTAAAACTTGATTCCAGCTTTAGTGATAGAGGCTATGTGAATTTTGGAGTCCCTCAAGGTTCTGATTTGGGACCTGTTTTGTTCCTCATATATATTAACGATCTGAGTTGTAGTCATTTTAATGGTCGCATCACTGCATTCACTGATGATGTAGTCTTTACCTACTCTTGTGACTATTTTGTGATCATCATAAACATCAAAACTATACACTACAAAACTCAAAATTTCATGTATACTATTGCCGGAGGGATGGCTGGAAGGCAGTTCTGGAGGTCAGGCACTCTAATTTAACTCAAATCTGTTTAGCCCTTTTCTGTTTCCCTGTAATATTTACAGTAATTTCATAGCTCTTAACTTCTAGGCAAGTACCATACTTGTATAGAACTTGTCCATATATATATATGGAGGCCCTCAATGCTTTCATATGATTGTTTTATAGTTTGTGGCTAAATGAAGGACAATAATTCTACTTGATAATCCCAAATCATTCATGGGGGGATTACCCACCCATACACATACAATGGTACTATTACTATAAATAGTAATTATAAATTAAGAAATGAACACTTTTTTAACTATCCCACTCATAAAACTAGCCTTTTTGCTAACAATGTTTACTACATGGGAATAAAAGTATAAAATAAGTTACCACTGGAAATAAAACTAGCAAAAACCAAAAATATTTTTAGAAATAAGTTGCTGACCTTTTTAAATACCAAATGTTTTTATTTAGTTCAAGAGTATCTGTCGTGATCTCTTTGTTGGTTTGTTTATCCTTTGTAATTTTAGTTAATTTTAATAAAACGATATACATATCTGTGCATGTCTGTAATTTTGTTTTGTAGGTTTAAGATTTTAGTTATTGGTGAAATTGACATGTCATCTAGCATTAGAGTAATACTCTGTATCTTATGCTGTAATATGACTTTGACTGAATAAATAAATAAATATATGTTAATTCCACATGACAGATGTGAATGTATATGCACAAAATATAATAGCTTTAAGGTTTCCAAACTGCAGTAATGTTGTAATTTATATAACGCAAAAATACCAGATGATATTTTCCTAGCCACACTTTCAACATGAAAATCCCAGCACAATTTGCTGTATATAATTAGTCCCAAAAATGTTACTTGCTTTACTTCTTTTAATTGATTTTTTTTAAATATTTTCAAATGTTCTTTATTTCTGACTGTTTTAGTACTGAATTGCATGGATTTAGTTTTTGATGTGTTTACCAAAAGATTGACTTGAAAGAAAATTTTGAATTCAAGATAAATTTTGATGTGCCGAAGCTTCTATCTGTGCTACATTATCCCCTTTATAATTAGGTTTGTGTCATCAGCATAAAGATATATATCATTGAAAATTTGATTACTAATGACTCTAGGCAATCCCTTAATATAACATAGGAAAAGTAAAGGACCTAATATCGAGCCCTGTGGAACTCCATGTTTGATTAAACGCAGGTTTGACCACAAATATATTGACTTTTGCTGTTTATACAGGGTCCAGCAGAAAAACCTCCCCTATTAGGGAAGCTAACGAAAATAAGTAGAAAGATTTTATTTATTTTTATTAACTAAAAATAAAGATTGTGCCATTTAAGAATATGTAACATTTCTTTACTTTTTAAACAATACATCTCTCAAATGGTTTCCCTCTGTTGACAGACTAGTTGAGTCGTTCTCTGAAACTCTCCATTACTTTACGAGTCATCTCAGGTAGAATGGCTTCAACTTCTTGTGTTATCACTTCTTTGAGGGTTTGTAAGTTTGAGGACGATGTTCGTAAACCTTGGATTAAAGTAGCCCCAAAGAAAAAAATCACAGGGCATTAAGTCTGGCGAATGTGGTGGCCAGCAAAGTTTGAGGACGATGTTTGTAAACCTTTGACTTAAGTATCCCCAAAGAAAAAAATCACTGGGCATTAAGTTCGGCGAATGTGGTGGCCAGCCTATGTCACCACGCAAAGAGATTACGTGTCCAGGAAACATTTTTTTCAACAGTGCCAGTGACTGCCGCGCTGTGTGGGCTGTAGCGTCATCTTGCTGGAACCAATACCAGCAAGATGTATTGTGCGGAGCATTGCACAATACCGTTCACTGTTTACGGTTATCCCACTATTTCCTTCAAAAAAGTACGGACCAATCACTCCAGAATTAAAGAGCATACCATACTGTTACTTTGGGGCTATGCAGCGGTTGTTGATGGAGTTCTTGGGGGTTTTGTTCAGACCAGTACCTGCAATTTTGGTTGTTCACTGCTCCGGAAAGGTGAAAGTGTGCCTCGTCAGAAAATCAAATCTTCAGGGTGAATGTTTCGAAGAAGGTTTTGGCACAATGTTAAACGGACACCACAGTCTCTTTAACTCAGTTCCTGAACAACAACAATTTTGTTAGGATGCATCTCGATGCAAGTTCCTTCTCACTCTTCGATCAGATAATTGTAATATTGCCGCATGTTTTTAAGCAGATCATTGAATTGACGCTCTAATTGCATCAACATTTCCTGGCCCTGTTGCAGTCCGTGGTCGACCGGGTGGCTTCCATTTAAATGCAGAACCTGTCTCACTAAAGTTAGAAACCCAACAATAAATTGTTTTCTTGTCGGGAACTGGATCCCATCGTCAGAGCGCAAAGCGAACACGGAAGACACTTTGAGTATTAATAGGTGATTCGCCCTTTTGAAGAAACTGTTCCACAACGTACGCACGATGTTCACCCGTCCATACCATGGTGTACACTGAAAACGGCACATATGCAGCTACTCAAGGACGCGCCCCCCACCACTCTGCACCATCTCTTGTCTGCTTAAAGTTAATTTCTAATCGGGGAGTTATTTCTGCCGGACCCTGTATAACTTAATTCCACAAATTGTGTTCTGCCCTCTAGGTATGAGTGCAGCCATTTAAGAGGTGCTCCAACTATTTATAATTTTGAGAATTTCTCTTTCAACACTAAGTGCAAAACACTATCAAACACTTTGTTCAGAAAATGTTTGATGAAAATCCCAATAGCTTTTCTACCTTCATCCAAAGCATTGACAACAGATTCAATAAAATTTGCAATTGTTGAATGGCCAGACTTGAAACCATGTTTTTCATATCAAGAAGCCTATATGAAGATGTTCAACTAAACGAATATACATTACTTGATATGTAGATAATATTTGGAGATTTCCAATGCTTGAGTGTTTAAGAAACAAACAACGTTTCGACAGGTATAACAAACTCCTGTCGTCTTCAGGTGTACTTACTAACTTAGCCTACATTTAAAAGTTATGCATTTCTTTTGTATTTCATATTGTGTATTATATTTTGAATAATTATGTTATGTGCGACAATTAACTTTTGACTTTCAACAGTAATCTTTAGTATCTAGCATGTAGTATTAAGTCTTTTCTGATTTAGTATGGGTTAAGGGGAAAAAATGTTTTAGTAATAGGCTAGTCGAAACGTTGTATTTGTTTCTTAAACACTCAAAGCATTGGAAATCTCCAAATATTATCTACATATCAAGTAAAGCACCGTTTCAACAAATCTACAGAAATGGCAGGGAAAGCATTTTATTACGATTTTATGACTAAATATAAGATTTAATCTTAAGAACAGCTCAATCTACAAGCTTACAACATGCTGTAGATTTTAACAAGGAACAAGAGTCAAGATTTTTTGACAAGCTAACTGAATCGATGACTAAAAATACTTTCCCACCATCCAGAATATTTAACACCGATGAAACTGGCGTTCTGTTGTACACAAAAACAGACTTAAAGTTATTCCAACTAAAGGAAAAAACAACCAGGTAAATTAACAACTACAGAAAGTGGTCTGAATCATTTATTCCGCCATTATTTGTATTGCCAAGAACAAATTGATATTGAGCTTAACAAGGATACCCCACTAGGTAGTATTTTTGGTGGCCAGCCAAATGGCTGGATAGCTAAGGATGGCTTTTTGAAATGATTAACCTTATTTCAGGAACAAGTCATGTCAGATGACAATGAAGCAAAAAAGCTAAAAGTAAACGTTCTTAACAGTTTATGGCATTATCAACGTACTGAAAATGAATATCACAAACTTGAAATAGTAACCAAAAAGAAGAAATATGACCTTAAACTAAGAAATCTTAAATGTAACAGTTTGGATAAACAAATTACAGAGGCAGAAAATAAAGCAAAAGCAATCTGGAACTTTATTAACTCCGAGAAGCCGAGTAAACAATAGAAAGAACTAGTTCTCCAACTAGAAATAAAGAGGAAACTTGAATAAAACTCAATAAAAATTGCAGAACATTTAAACTAAGGTGAGGTGGGGTAAGAGCGTAAATGGGGCAAGAGCATACGAGGTATCTCAATCGCTTACGTTTTGCCCTACAGAACCAGGATTTGCAGCAAAAAGCTCTCCTTTTTTAATCATACTTCATGTACATTATAAAGCTATATTTCCATGGAATGATTTAAATATGTGGAATCAATTTTTCAAAGATCATGTAATTTTTCCTCTGAGGGGAAGATCGTATAGGTTTTTTTTTAAACATAACAAAAAGTAAAAAATTTTATTATTATTATTATTATTATTGGTTTATTTTGTACAGTTTTAAGTGTACTTTTCAGTCATGTTTGGATTTAGTTTCCATCTATTATAGTTTAAAAATTAATGGGCGTTTGTGCACTTGCCCCCTATTTTTGTTGATGGGGGTGCAAGTGCACACACCAAATATGCACTTGCCCCACCATGTAAATGTTATGCTTAAACTCATGTTCCTGCATGTTTGTTTTATCTAGCCTAAATATGATTTAAGTTTGGCTTTGCTTGTTTACTAGCCTAATAATTTTTCTTTGCTTTCTAGGTAGCCTACCGTACTTGTTGTAATGTGAGCAAGTAGCTTGGTAACAACGTAGTTAAAGTAGGCCTAGTTAAAAGTTTATTGTTTGAAAATGGTGCGTAATTATAAAAGAAAGACAATAAGAGGATTAAGTTATTCAAAAGAGGACTTGAAAAAGCTGTGGATGATGTTAAAAGTGGGAAGTGTGGGACTGCGAAGAGCTAGTAAAATATATAAAAAATCCTGTTCCAACGATATCAGACCATGTAAGAGGCAGACGAGGGGAATAAATCTAAATCTGGTGGAAGGGGTACAACAATCCCCTTAGAAGAGGAAAATTAAGTTAGTAACAGGTATAGTGCTTGGAAAAATACGGATTTGGATTGACAAGAAAAGAAGTCTTAGACTTGTTGGTCCAGTATGTTGCAGATAATGGTATCAAAAATAATTTTAAAACAATACCCCAGGCAAAGACTGGTTCATTGGTTTTAGAAAGCGTCACCGTCTTTCTATTAAGAAACCTGAAAATGTTGAAATTGCTCGTAGAAAAGCATGTGATCCTTTCATCATTTATGAATATTTTAACATTTTGAAGATACCTTAGAAGAGCTGAAAAGTGCCTCCGACCCAGATATGAGAATCTAGATGAGACCGGCTTCTGTTTGGATCCGTCAAAATCAAAGGTTGTTGGGGAAATAAGGGTTTCAGCCACGAGAACAACAAGTGCTCCAGGGAGAGAAAACATAACTGTCCTACTAGGGTGTAGTGCAGCAGGAGCTAAGTTACCCCCACTCATTGTTTTCAAGGGCAAAAAATGTGTGGGTACGAGTGGACCTCAGCACAAGCATATCCTGGAACTACCTACGCAGCTACAAAGAATGGTTGGATGGAGACTGATGTGTTTAAAAACTATTTTGAAAAGAAGCTTGTTGAAGAGTATTGGGCCAGAAAGACCAGTAATAATAATTTATGATTGGTCACAGTACCCACATAAACTTAGATTTAATTCAGAAGGCAGTTGAAGAGCAGATAACAATAATAAAGTTGCCTCCACACACAAGCCACCTTCTGCAACCTCTTGATCTTGCGGTAATCAAATCCTTTAAGAGTTACTTGGGACCAAGAGCTGGTCAAATGGCAGAGACCAAAATAAAGCATCAAAAGTACCCAAAAAGGTATTTTCCTCTTTACTGGGAAAGTTTGGCAAGAGCTGAAACCTGAAAATATTACCAACGGTTTTTAAAAAAGGAGGGATCCATCCTTTTAAATGGCAGATGTGATTCCAAAATCAAAATTTGAACCATCAGCCCTAAAAAGGTGGGAAGATCACCAATCTAAATCAACAGCATCTCAATCCACAGAAGATAATGAAGATTCGGATAATCCTGATGATCCTGACCCTCAAATCTTCAGTGATGAGCCCCAAACTGATCATGAGCCTCAAGCAGGAACATCACGTATACAGAAGCCTATCCTAAACATGAGCTGTGAAAATGAAGATGAATGTGTGTCAAAACAGAATTCTAGTTTTGAAGAACTTTTCCTTAAGACAATTGCTACCAGTTTCACCAGTACAAAAGTCTAAAAGAACAAGAATAGCTAAGGGAGCTGAGATCATAACACATGAAGATGTTGTCCAAAGACTTAAAGAAAAAGAAGAGGAAGAAAAGAAAAAAAAGAAAAAGTAAACAAGCCAAAAATGACAAAAAACAAAAGAGGACCAAAAGAAAAACAAAATTTTCCTAAAGGGAAAAAGAAGAAGATGGAAGATTACATAACTTCAGAAAGCTCAGAAAGCTCGGAAAGCCTAGAAAAGCGACGAGTCAAGTGATAATGAGGACTTGTGGTCTCAAATGCAAAGGGAGGAAGAATATGAAAAAGAAACAGAAGCTATAATCAACCCTGAAAATGTAAGAAAAGTTAATGACTGGGTTTTAGTAAAGTTTGCCACAAAAAAAACATACAAACATTTTGTGGGGATAATTCAATCAATTAATACTGACGGTAACCCAATAGTAAGGTATGTGAGAAAAATACCTAACAAGAAGATAAGCATCTTCCAATTCCCTGATAATGAGGACGGTGAGCGAGGTAACAGACGAAGATATTATAAAAATTTTACCAGAACCTTCACTGGGTCGCAGAGGAGAAATTGTTTTTAACATACAATTCTCCTCCTACAACATCCAGTAGAAATAAATGTAAAAAATGTAAATACAAAATGTGTAAATATGAAAAATAAGTGACTTTTAGAGTGAGTGAGTGTTTTTTATAACTTTATTTTTAATGTAAAAAAACAGTTTTCATGTTTAAATAAGTGATAAGGACACTTAAGGATACCTATTTTTTATCAAAAACATTTATTCCCAATACCAGGAGATGGATTTAACCAATTTGGTAAGTGAAATCAAAATTACGTTTTTAAGCATTTTTTAAAAACAAGATTTCTCGCCTTTGACAAAGAGTTCGTATCTCAAAAACTGTAAGAGATAATTCAGTTCTGTTAAAAAGTGTTAGAAAGCTCTCAAAAAGTTCTATATGCTCTAACCCCACTGTTTTCCTAATACACTTACCAAGGGAGTATAGAGGCAGAAAATGCACTTGCCCCCACTACTTGGGGCAAGTGCATACACTGGGTATAAAAAATTTAAACAAAAAAAATTAAATATCTCCACAAAATCAGTTAACAAGATGGTGGGATTTATATAAACTACCATAGAAGAAGTTTTTCAGTAATAAACCCAATTAAATCTAAACTGTGTACCAGGTCTTTGGACCGGTACATTTTTTGGTTACTCTTCATTTTGGTTTTGCCAGGCTGCCTGATTTAAGTAGTTATTTTTTAGGCCTAGTTATTAAGTTTTGTTTGTGAATCTATTTTTCAGTGTGAGCGTTTCTTGTTTAATACTTCATGATATATCGGGTACCATGATATTTTCATTTTTATTTTCTTAGTTTAAAACTTTTCACCAAAAGGGGATTATTTATTAACGTTTATACTTTTCTTCAATTCAGAGCCGCCCAGGGATTCCGGCTGACTCCTCTGGCCTGGTGGAATCATAGGATTGTGAGCTAAATTGCCGGTTATTTGGTTTTGTTCAAATTTTCAATGTAAATTCTTTTAAATTTTGTTGTTATTTTTGTCTTTCTAGTTATATTCTGCAGATAGGCACATCTATATTGTCATTTATGGTATTTGTAGCTTTTACCAAATTTGTATTAGGTATGTTATTTTAAGTATAATTTGTAATTTATTGTTTATTATGTGTTTTATATTGTTTGTCTATTTTGAATGTAGTTTTTGATATTGTGGCCTTCTGCCAAAAATTATTGAATTCTTTGTAATAAATAGTTTTTTTTTCGCTCAGCTGCAGTTTACGATTAACCCTCCGACTGCTGCCCGTGAACCCCAGCGCTTGTCTGGTTTTGAGCCACCCCCTGTAAAAGGGAGGGGCTTCCAGTTTGGTGGGTGGGATGTATTCAAATTTGGGAGCAAGCGTGGTTTTCCTAAAAAAAAAATTGAGATTTTCACTCGTTGCTGTTGAGGGTTGTTTCTTGCAGTTAGCAGGTTTTGTTGACCGTCCTACCCTTTAGGGTTTTGATGATACGTTGGTTCTGAAAAAAAATTTAAAAAATCTTAAGGCAATCCACTTTGGCTTTTCTTGGTAAAATTTTAACAGTGGATTGGAATGGTCCCCGCAGTGGCTCAGTAGGCTGAGGGGCTTGGTTTGTACAGGGGCTCTGGGTTTTTTTTTGTACTGTTGAAACTTTTTCCTGTTCGTAATTTGTCTATCTGCAAATGTTGCGCTCCTAGTGAAGGGGAATTAATTTTTTTGGGTTTAGGGTACGTCGTGTGACTCCGGGGGGGGCGATGTTGTGAATTCCCCAGGTTTTTTCGGGAAGCAGTTGTCCGGGGGTTTCGGCGGGGGGAATGGTCTGATCTACTGAGGTTGGGTAATGATTTACTAGTGTGTAAACGTAAGGTGGAAGATTGGGAAGGGGTGGTTGGAAGACCTTCATTTGGAACCCCCAGTAGGTTGTGACCGGGCTTGCCCCTTGCATGTCTGGGGCACCTGCTTGCTCGTATACGTATGGTCAACTGGGCTCCAGTGTTGGGAACCATCGTATAATGGTGGTATTCTAAAAGTGTGTCATGCTTGAGGAGATTTTTCAGGTACTCTCTGGTTTCACGACCCCCACTAGACTTTGGTATCAGCGGTCCTAGCCTACTTGTCGTCGGCCTAATTTGTAAGGCCGCAGGTTGAGACAAAGGCGTTTACGGTTGCCTGAGGCTCCTTCTGAGCCTGCAGGTATTTCTGTTGAGGTTGCGTGTGATTCCTTCTGCTTCGACTCCTGTTTTTCTTCTACTCTTCTGCAGCTGAGCTACCACAAGCTGCCTGATCTACTTACGCTCAGGATCCAGAGGTCTCCCTGTGCCTGATAGGATAGGAGATGCCTGGCATCAGGGTGGAGACTTACTTCGTCTCATTATCCCCTATTGCAGAGGGCCCGTTGGAGATTTGCTAAAATTCTGTCTTGGGCGTGATGCCTCGGTGGACTCGTGCATCGAGAGTTACTTTCTTCTTTTTTCCCATTAGGCTCGGCGAGAGGCTGGGCATGGACAAATTTTACGTTCGCAGTGTAGGGCAAGTCTTTGGCGGCCTTTATCTCGTCCTCAAGGAAGCCCTCAAGCGTTGCGCCTCACACTTTCCCCAGACTGATCCGTTTGTGTATCCCGGGATGGCATTCTCCTGAAGAAAAGAGGATCATTTTTGCTGGTGTTCCTTCGCTTTTTAGGAGCTGCATCAGCTGTGCATTGTTTAGCGCAGCGTTTTTCAGTTTTTTGCCCTAAGGGGGGGATTAGAGACATCGTGATCTCCCCACTCACGATCGGTTGTTTGTAGGTGTGAGTCGAAAATGGAGGGGGTGGTTCCAGCCCCCCTTTTTTTTTTGCTTTTGTTTTGGGGTCCCTCCCAACTTGGTAAAAACGTCGTGATTGCCCCACGTTGCTCCCGGGGCGTGGGCGGGAAACGCTCAGCGCTGAGGCTGGTATCCCTAACTTGTTGGAGTGACCGTGCCATTTGCCTATGACGTGTATCAATGCCAGGAGTTTTCGGGGGGTTTTTTTGGGCTTTGCTGGATGGTTTTCCCTTGGATTGTGCGGTCATCTCTGGTTCCTGGCACTTTCTTTCTTTTTTGGTGGTACTGTGGTCGAGCCCTTCTTGATTCTGGTTCGGCGCCGGGCCATCGAACCCTTTTCTTTTTGAGTCTCTTGACGCCTTTTGGGGCTTGTCAGGCACACTGAGCCCTTTTTCATTACTTGCTGTACGGCAATCCAATCTCAGTACCCCAATCTTCTTAAGGCGTTTTTAAAATTTTAAAATTGAAAGGGTTTTTTCCCCGGAGGTGGGGTTTTCTTGTTTCCAAAAAAGGAAAAATTTCTAGCGTTTTTTTTACTTAGGGCAAACTTATCTCTAAAAAGTGATATGGTCTTGCCCCCAGAAACGCCGATGTTTTTCAAGTTCAATCGGCGAGTTTTTTTGGGGCCTCTAGTTGGTGATTTTTGACTCCCCCCTGCGTCAGAGATGGGTTTTGGGGTTGGGGCCCAACAACCCAAAAGGGGATCCCGGTTGTCATCCCCCCCCTGGAAAAGGGGGGGGCCATTAGGGGGACTTTGGTTTTCGGTTTTTTGATGTGCTTAGCCTAGCTTGGGGTCACTTCTCTTTGAGATAATCCCCTCACCGATTCTCAGCCTGTTAAAGTCATCCGTACAAAATTGTCCCCAAAAATGGAGTTATGAGGGGTATGATTGAAGATCTTCTAAGCAAGGGTGTGATTGAAAACCGTCTCGTTCCGCTTATCCAGTCCAGCTTTTCTTGTGCCCCCGCCTAATTGGTAAACTAGGCTTTTTGATGGATTTTCGGAGGCTCAACGCTAAGGTCCTATTGACTGGTTTACCTTCTGCCTGATTTGCATTCTGCGTTTGATTGGTTTCGGTAAGGCTAAGTTTTTCAGTGTTTTTGATTTGAACCCAGGCTACCATCAGATTCCATTGAAGAAGTGAATCACGGCCTGGTAGCTAGCTTCTGTGTTCCCTGGAATCTCTATCAGTTCACTAGGGGTTCCTATGGGTCTTTGCTGTGGGTGCCCCAGAAACTCTCACTCGTCTGCTTGATTCCATCTTCCATGATGTGTAATTCAAGTTTGTCTTCAATTACCTGGACGACCTTCTTGTCTACAGTGAGACTTTCGGGGAACACATGCAACATCTGGAGGAAGTTCTTAGTCGCCTTAAATCTGCTGGCCTTACCGTCAATACCAGAGAAAGGCCACTTTTGCTCGTCCTGAGATTTCTTTTTCTGGGTCATCTCATATCTTCTCGAGGTGTCTGCATAGATCCTGCGAGGACCCAGGGCATTCTGGGATTTTCCTCCTCCCAAAGATGCCAAGGGGAATTGGCCCGTTTTTGTGGGGATGGGTGAATTTTTTACCGTTGGTTCATCCCTAATGTGGCCGAGCTTGCTGCCCCGTTGAATGAGTTGCGAAAGAAAGGTGTCCCTTTTGTGTGGGGCCAAGCTCAGCAGACTGCCTTTGATGCTCTCAAGGAGGCTAGTCATGCAAACCGTCCTGTCCTTGCGTATGCCTGATTTTAGCAGAGAATTCATTCTTTGCTCCTCCACCATTGCTGCTGTTCTTTTCTTCAGTGAGTTTGATGGGGTCAGGTCAGACCCATCGCTTTTGCTTCGAGGACGTTGTCTCACCAGGAAAAGAAAGCTTCCTCCCATCTATGAGTTAGAGTGTCTGGCTGTTGTCTTTGGTACGGACAAGTTTCGGCGTTTTCTTGGAACACGCTGAGTTCTTGCTGGAGACTGACAATCAGGCACTATCTTGCTTCTTGCCCATCCCAGACAGCTTGGGAAAATTGGTCCGCTGGGTTGGTCCAAACAATTTCTGCTTTTTAAGTTCCGAGTCCAACATCTTAGGGGTACCCAGATTGTCATCGCGGTGCTTTTTTTCCCGCTGTATCCCAACCCCCGTGTCCACCACTGGGCTGTTGCTCAATGTGGTGCTGTTTTCTGGTTTTCTTGGCTTTTTACGACCTCTGTCCCATCAGCAGAAAAATTTCCCGAGCTGTCAGTATCTTAGGGGAGCTTCAAAAGGGGGGGTGCCCCCACCCTCCCCTTTTTTTCTGTCCAAAAAAGGGTACTCTGTTGCCGTCCTCGACAGAGGGTGAAAACCTGTGTAGTGCTGCCTAGTCGTTATACCATGGGCTTTCAATATTTTCACTCTTTTTGTGGGCGGGTATCTTGGCATTAAAAAGACCATCGCTAAAATTCGTAGGTATTTCATCTGGAAGGGCATGAAACCGGGTTGGTTGCTGGCAAATGTGGGCTTTTCACTGTGCTCTCTCAGCAAGCCCGTCAAAATGCAAAGTTAAAGGGTTTATCTTTTTAGGTGGCCGAGGTCCTTTTGAGAAGGTGTCATCGACTAGGGGTCCTTTTCCCCGTAGCAAGTCAGGTAGGCTCCTACCTACTTGTTTGTGTGGATGCTTTCTCGAAGTTCGTTTGGCTTTTCCCACTTCGGAGTGCTACGGCTAAGCTCACCATCCGTGCTCTCCGAGGGTCCCAACTCTTCCAGCACTTTGGTGTGCCTTCTACTCTTGTTTCTAATAACGGGTAGCCAGTTTAACTTCACACGAGTTTCGGTGGATTCTGTTTTGGCAATGGTATCAGGCATTGTGACTACCTCTCCTTATTACCCACAGCCTTCTCATGCAGAGCGGTTCAACCACAATCTTCAATCTGCCCTTATTTACTTTCTATGCTGAGAAGCAGAACACCTGGGATGAGTCGTTCTTGGCTCGAATCAAATGTTATGCAGAGTCGATGATATCCCCCCTCAAAATTGATAAAACATTGTGCCTAGCAAGTAACTATAACCACTAGTTGGTATTATCGAAAAATGTGTCAGATCCAGGCAATTTTATTCTTACTTCAATATTATTTCCAAAACATAAAAAAGGACTTCTAACTATGCCAGAAAACTTCCGTCCTACCTCTCTTATATCTACTTCTTCAACAGATAATACAAAAAAATTGCACTATGTAGAATGAAGCATCATCTGAAAAGTAGTGATCTAATATCAAAGAATCAACACAGTTTTTTGAAAAGAAGGTCTACTATTACAGCCATGACAAATTTTGTTGAGGCATATTACTGACGATCTTGAAGATTGATAACAAAACATGTATCTACTATATTTCTTGACTATAAAGGCTATAAGGCCTTTGATTGTCTTGGACATGACCTCGTACTCTTGAAACTTAAAGAAATAGCCATTGATGGAAAAGTAAATGGTTAGTCAGTTACCTAAGGGGCCGCACACAGATCGTTTGCAGTAAGAACGGAGGAGAAGGGGGGTCCACAGGTCAAAAACACTGCAAGTTGAAAGAGGAGTACCACAAGGCTCAATATTGGGACCTTTTTTATTTGTCCTGTTCACAAATGACTTTGGCAATTTTATTTGATGACAAGAAATGTTGACCACAAAATTACGGGACATACCACAATTTTTTTTTAACAGATGGGCTCCCCCAAGGGCCCTTTAAATCTCCCCGGGGTAAAGGTTGATGCATCGACCTTTTTTAACGTACCGTCAAGTGAAAAAAACGATGCGTCGACCTTTTTGTAATGTTGCCGTAAAGCGCTTGTAATTCAGTTTTGAAATGCAATATCTCCCATTTTTTGTAAAAAAAAAAAGCAGGCTTCCGGTTTTTTTTGATGCCTGGTTTTAGTAAAACAAGGTCACGGAACGGAAAGGAAAAGCTAACAAACTTTATAGTAAAAACTACAAATGTTAGTGAAATGAAAAAATACTTTTGGGACTCTTCAAAATTTTGTTTTACACCCCCTGAAAAATTTTAAAGCACTATTTTAGACCCAAAAAAACAAAAAAAAATCAATTTTTATTCTGAAAACATGTCGTCAATAGATTCCCAAATATGACCTCGGTCTTTCATTTGACATTTGGGAAAAAAATCGGAAAAAGGGAACCCCGGGGTATGATCCCTTGGGGAAATTAGGTATGTTTTAGACCATTTAATCTAAAGTTCAAATGCATTTTGTTTTTTTTTTTTTTTTTTTTTAGCTCAGAATGTGTCATCGATGAAAAAACCTCATTGGGATGAAAAATCCTGCCATTATCCAATACATCCGAATAAGAAGCCAAAAAATTTGGAGTAAAAAAAATTTTAATGCTGCGATAGCGTAGCAAATTATGTGTACCCTGTAGAACTCTATAGTAGCAGGGGCTATTTAGAACACTCACTGGCCCCTTTAAATGAGAAATGATTATAGAAATAAAAGGAAAAAGGCAAACTACTTGACAAAGGGCACACTTATTCACCGACCAATTCTATGTACCCAAATCCCATTAGCAAAAAGCCTTTTAGATAGAAAAAACATACATTTCAGGTAATAAATGCATCAAAAAATTTTTGACTTAGCTAAAAAGGCAGTTCTTGGGGGAAAAGGGAGAGGTTTACTTTAGGCAGGGTGAAATACTCCAAGTGTCATTCAGACAAAAGGTAACTCACAAACCCGTATTTGCTGTAACAACTGCATGCCATGCGGAAGACCATGTCTCATAAAAAGCAAAAAGGGACTTGAGGGGTAAGAAGCCTTATCTTATTGATAGGTACAATCAGTTCATGGGGAGGTGTTTGATTGTAAGTGAGAAATGTGTGTATCATACATCTTGTAACCGACAAACTAGCCAAGTATTGGAAGAAAATCTTTTTAATCTCATTGATATCGCTACTTTCAATGCTTTATGTATTGTATAGAAATAACTCCGACACCCCCGATGAGCAGGTATGATTTCATTGTTGATGTATTGGAGAGTCTTGTATATAGAGATGATGAACCGTGCCCCTCAAGCTTATGATACAAACTGTCACAAAATTGAAACATTGCCTGAAAAAAAAGGAACGGCTCTGTGACGTTTGTAAAAATTCAGGGAAATAAGCAAGAACCAGATATTGGTTTGCCCAGGTTGTGGATGTGGAGTTCACAGAGAATGTTTTCACAAGCTGAAAACACTTTTTGGAAGGGCGAGAGGTCGTGGGAGGAAAAGGAAACAAGAAGAGGAGGATAATTCTGAGTAGAGTAGAAAAAAGTGTGAAGTGTACATAGTTAGTTTTAGTGTTATAACTTTTTTATTTATTGCAATAAGTGTGTGTACATTTTTTATATGTTACAGTACATAACATTTCCTACAAATTGTGTATTTTGAAATTGTTTTTTGGTTGATTGGAACTTTTTGTGGGGATAGTCCAAACTTTATAAACTTGTTTGTGATGACAAAAAATTTGTACAAGGTCATATAAAGATTTTGTAATTCAAGGTGATTTTATTCTTTTCATATTATTATAGTACACTCTTTTCTGATTACAGGGATGTATAATATGTCATGTTTTGGTAATATTTACAATTTTTTTATTAAATGTTTTTAAAAAATGCTCGCGAAATGTCCAATTATGGCTTATCATTTACAGGGCTTTAATAGTGGACGCTCGGGAGGGTTTAATACACACATCATTTGCAATAACTAACAAAGCCTGCAATACTGCTTACTAAACAATCTAGCCATAAATCCACAAGAGACAACAATGATTAATTTCAGTAGAAGACAAGACAAGAATACCAATAGATAAGAGTTTCGAAAGAAAAACTACTTGGACTGACAATTGACTCTGACCTTTCCTAGACACGCCAAATTTCATATCTTAGCAAAAAATTGACAAGTAGAATTATAGTGGTTAGAAGGATGACGTGAAGGATAATGTTATACTCTATTACGCTATGGTAGAGTCTAACATACATTGTGGTATTCTCATATGGGGTGGAACGTCGGCAGAAAACATTAAAATACTACTAGTCCTCCAAAATTAGGCTGAGAGCTCTACATGACCTTGGACCATTGGAAAGCTGCAAGGCACTGGGTCTTTTAACTATAATTTCACTCTATTGTTATTTACAGTAACTAGAGGGACCTATTCACATGGATAATATCAGAGCAGCAAAAGACTACATTCCCTCTCTACATAACACCAGTTCAATTCACTAATACAGGCCACAAGAAGACTACATTCCCTCTCTACATAACACCAGTCAATTCACTAATACAGGCCACAAAAGACTACATTCCCACTTCTCATAACACCGAGTCAATTCACTACTACTGGGCCACAAAAGACTACATTCCCTCTCTACATAACACCAGTCAATTCACTAATACTGGCCACAAAAGACTACAATTCCCTCTACATAACACCAGTCAATTCACTAATACAGGCCACAAAAGACTACATTCCCCTCTCTACATAGACACCAGTCAATTCACTAATACAGGGCACAAAAGACTACATTCCCACGTCTACATAACACCAGTCAATTCACTAATACTGGCCACAAAGACTACATTCCCTCTCTACATAACACCAGTCAATTCACTAATACTGGCCACAAAAGACTACATTCCCTCTCTACATAACACCAGTCAATTCACTAATACTGGCCACAAAATCATAAATTTACAGCCACCAAACTTGAAGATCCCAAGAGGAAAAGACACGAAGGCACAACTAAGAGACTGGCTGGAGGAACATCCGCTCTACTAACTCCAATGCTGAATGTATTTTGACCTAGTACGAGAAAATATGTAAAGCAAGAAAAAGGAAAAAAGATAAATGTATGACACTATTGTAATTCTTAAATAATTGACAAATAAAGATGGTATTGTATTGTAGTTGAGAAAAGTCATGTCATGTTAAATTGTCGATTGGCCGAGGTAGCCATAAAGATCTGGATGTCACTGTATTTGCTAAAAAACATCACATTCACATGATTAAGCCCTTCTCTACACAACAATTTCACAAGCTCCAACCGCTAGACAGGGCCATCATGAAGCCTTTTAAAAATGCACATAACAAAGTATGTTCTTTGTTGACGAGAAGGTATCCTTTGATGAAAATAGCTCTCAAAGACATTGGTTGGCTTAGTAAATGAAGCGTTCTTCGACGATATGCCAAGTGGAGCTGGAAAATTCAGGGTTTGCCTGCACAGGTAGAGTTCCAATAAACCTTAACATATTGTGACATCTAGAGTGGCCTCTATCCTGGAAACCGTGATGCGGAAGTAAATGGATGGGTCGCTGACCATCTGCCCTGCTTGTTTACAACCTTTGGGCACAATGGCTTACGCATGAACGCCCCTTACCTCTTCAATGGACTTCTAGAGAGGTTCTAGGGTAACGAGGCCAGCTCTGTCATGGAACTTCGGGGCGCAGGGGAATTCAAGAAGCTTCTAGATGGAGACCTGCAGGTGATATATACGGCCCGGATACCAGCGCTAGTCAGTCAGTCAGTCAGTGAGTCTAGAGCCTACAGGCCCGGGTGTTTTGCAGCGACAGTGAGCGAGTTCTACAGTGCGAGTGAAGTGTCCGAGTATAGTGAAGTGGTCTACGGAGAAGTTACCGGTGAGGTGGTTCGTTGTGGGGATCAACGAAGGAGCAGCTGGCGGTACTTGTGGTAATCGTACTTCTGAAGGGACACTGAAGAAACTGTGAGTGAACTGTTAGCTTTGGACGTGTAGGTAGTAGGGAAATCTAGTAAAGTCAATTAGTAGTTCAGTAATTGTAAATAATAGTAGGGAATCTAGTAGAGTCACTTTATAGTTAGTAATTGTAAATAATAGTAGAGAATCTAGGAAAGCCACTTTATAGAGCTAGGAATTGTAATTAAAAGAAGGGAATTTAGTAAAGTCACTTTGCAATTAGTAGGTTGTAATTATTGATTGCCATCGAAGATTGTAATTATAGATTAATTTAATTGTAACAGTAGGGCCTAATAGTAAATTGTACTTTTCACAATAGTTAAAGTTAAGGAAATAATCCATTTAATTATAATAAGTTAATTTTATATATTCAATAAATTTAAGTAATTGTTTAGTATATCGTGTTGCTTTATTTGTCAAACCCGCATAGCGATAATTATTTTTAAATTAGGACGTAAAAAAAACGTCACAGGGGCCATCATGAAGCCTTTTAAAAATGCACATAACAAAGTATGTTCTTTGTGATGAGAAGGTATCCTTTGATGAAAATAGCTTTCAAAGACATTGTTGGCTTAGTAAATGAAGCGTTCTTGACGATATGCCAAGTGGAGCTGGAAAATTCAGGGTTTGCCTGCACAGGTAAGTCCAAGTAAACCTTAAACATATTAAACCGATCTGGATGTTTAGGCTTCATTTGATCTCTCAAGATGGATACGGATAGTCCCAAGCAGATAATGTTTTGGAAGAAATCTTACCTCGCTCCAACAGCTTCAAATTCACAGTTTCAGATTAGAAAGAGGAGGATTGAAATAATGAAATTCTTATCTCATTACCTTAAAAGTCTCAAATTGAAACACCGAGCATTAGTCGAAGAAAAAAAAAGGTAAAGCGACCAGAAAAGATGCAACAGCTAGCTGATACAATTTTCAAGTAAAAGTTAACATTAAAACACTAAGTTCCACAAAGGTACATTGCTCTTTTGTTAAATTAATTAAATACATTTCTATATCTTAGTTTGATTATTTTTTAAATATTCAAGTTATACTGCCAGACCCTGTATTATGACACCTAAATAAAATTAAATGATATTGTTAGCGTTTGTAAAATATCAATGTCTGAATATTTTCTACTTTTTATAAAACAAAATTGATAGAAAAAGTAGTACAAACTTAAATTTACAATAATAGTTATGAAATCTCTGTAGGCCAGGTTCTGAACAACGGCACAGTATTTCATGAAATCAAAAAAAACCTTTAAAACTAAAAAAAACAACAGACCCCTATAAAAAATAAAAAACCCATTTAAAACAAACAAGTAAGGTTGTCAGAATTGTGCAGCCCTACGTAATGACGAAAAAAACTACTGATGAATGAAATTGTGATATGCACTGACATTTTCAACATCAAATAATAAATGTCAAAATACATTTCTGATAAATACTATGACACTAATCTACTCTAAATTTCAACTAGAACAGAATATAAACGTTATTTTTATGACATCAAAACAACAAAAAATCAAAATGGTTCTGTTTCGTGGTAGGGTAAATGTACCAGTAATTGACACCTAAAGTGCATTCAGAGTTAAAAACAGGGTTTTGATTGGTTTCAAGGCATTTAAAGGCCTACAAAAAAAATCTATGGTGTGTTTTTTATTATTTCTTCTTTTCACTGAATGTTTCTACATGTAGCAGTTGGTTTTTAAAAATTTTTTTTAAGTTTAGGAGACAAAGAGTTTCTAACCACGGACTAAGAAAAAGTTGGTATACTTTTTTTTATCCATCAGCATCTTCCTTATTTAATCACTAACAAGAAACGATTGATTTAGATTCCTTAAGTACTGCTCTTTAGTTTAAGCATGAATGATGGGCACATGCATATAAAGTAATTGAGGGAAACCTTTTTATCATTTACTGGAACCCAGATTGACTTCATCCCCAGTGATTGGCACCACATGTCATTCACTGGGACAAAGGACTGTCACTTCATGTATCTTTGGCTTTGTTAATTATGATGTGAATTATTTGTTTTGATTAATCGTAAACCTTAATGTTTTCAGTCTTTAAAATTACACTAGAGGTGGATATGTTATCCTGTAGGCCTTGTTAGATTTTTTCCAGGGGGGATAAAAGAAGTACACAACTACAGAAAAAAACCAAAGTTTTTTTCACTCTGATAAAGATATGAAGCTTGCAATTGAAGCTGTCATCAAAAGGGGGTGGAGAGTGCTCTTTCTGTGAGTAGGAAATTTAATGTTCTAAGGTCTACGCAAGTATACAAAATTTTGAGTGAAAACCCCAGTTGAACGGAAAATATGACTTCTCCTATATTCCGAGAAAAGGTGAAGAAATGTTGGTCCAATGGATAAAGGGCTTAGCTGTTCAAGGATTCCCTATTTGGAAGGAAGATCTAGTGTATTTAGTGGAGCAAATCGATAATAGACTTAGAAATTCCCAATAATTTTTTTACAGTAGACCTGGAAGAAAATGGCTCACGTTATTTTTTCAAGCGCCATCCTAAGTGTATAATGAGAAAGGTTACTGAAATAAAAGTGAGAAAATTTGTTTAAGGGAGGTGGTAACGGAATACTTGATAGCGGAGAATCTTCTGTATATTCTAAATGATCCCTCAAGGATATACAACCCTGATGAGACAGCATTTATGCTTTGTCCTCATAGTGAAAGTCATAGGAATATGAGGTCAAAAGACCATGTGCATAGATCATAAAATGCACCAGATAGAGAAAGTTATTACCGTAGATAACAAATGTAAGTGCTGGTGGGAAATTTCACCAACGATGATTTCCTGGTATGCGCTTACCAAAAGGAATAAAAACTAATTCATGGGCTATTTCCCGATCGGAAAAGGGGTGGATGAATGGGGAAGTTAGTTTTTGAATATACTGCGAACCGAATATACAAGGTGAGGCATAATAACGAGCGATTTAAAAAAGCGCGCGAACTCCAAGATATGGTATGGAGGTGGAGGGGATAGCGTCAGTTACGTTTGGCGCGAAATAGCATTTAGTCACAATGGAGCGCTGGACCCCAAGCATCGTGCGTAACGCTGTCAAAGCAATTTTATGAAAACGGTAGTTCATACCAGTTAGCACGTGGCATTCCGCCCACGTTTCAATATTAATCGGAATTTGCCGGGGCCGTCTGCATGTGCGTTTAAAAAGTGGGTTTTGAACTTTTTAAGAGACTGCGTCAACGACAAGGAAGAAAACAGTGCGCACACCTGTAAATTGAACGTGTTTAAAAGTCGCCATTGAAAGAAGCCCTCGTCGCTCAGGGTCGCCGACACAGCGTTACACTTGGGATTTTCAAAAAAGAACGGGAAGAAAAATTTTACACAAAAAATTTACACTTCCCCCCGTTTCAAAACCAAAAATTTTTCAGGCCTAAGGAAACAATTAAAATACAGAGCCGGGTTTAGCTTAGAATTTTTGATTTGTTTTCAAGACAAAGGGCATTGTAAACCCCTTTTTGGTGATGATGAAACACATTTTATCTCTCCGGTTACGTGAAAAGGGCAGAAATTTCGATTTTGGAGTGAAGTTAATCCTAAGAATGCATCACAACCTTGCATCCACAAAAGTTACTGTGTGGTGCGCCAGTCTTAGGGGTCTAGGGCCCTACTTCTTTGAAGATGGCCATGGCAATGCTTTTTGACAGGGACTTGCCCGAGATGTTTAAAATCCCTTTTTTTCTCCCCAAATTGCACATACGAAGTGGACGATGGATGTTTTTCCCGAAAATGGAGCAACAAAACCCCCATGCTCGAGTAAGCCTGAATATTGTCAATCAGTTGTTTCCAAATCATGTTATCTCCCGAAAAAGGAGATATTTCATGGCCCCCTTTGTTCCCCCTGACCTCACAGCAGTATTTTTTCTTTTTGGGGGGTTTTCTTAAAAGTAAAGTTTACCCAAAATAATCCCCCTCGAACAATTGAAGCCCTTTAAAGAGCGGAAACCGGGCAGGAATTGGTCAAATTCCCATGGCAATGCTCGCAATGTGATGAGTCACTTCAAGGTCCGGCTGGGAAGTGTCGTTAAAAGGACGCCATCTTACTGGAGTTTTTTTCAAAAATAACAGACATTTTACTGTTGCAGAAAATGCTTTTTCATGTATTTTAATATTGTGATATAAAACATATTTTTGTAACAAATGTTTGTTATTTAACAGTCTTTTAAAAATCGCTCGTTATTATGCCTCACCTTGTATTTATCTATCCTTGGTTATTAAAGGAAAATGCCAAGTTTCCTATGATCCTTTTTTGAGATGGCCACTTGGTCATATCTTACTTATCAGTCTGAGCAAGTTCTGTTCAGATAAAGAGATTATATTAGTGGCATAATATTCCTAACTATACTCATGTGTTGCAGCCACTTGATGTTGCTATTTTTAAGCCATTGAAACAATGTCGGTCATGTAAAGTTCATGAGTGTAGAATGAAACATTCTCATGAATGTCTTACTAAATAAAGTTTGCACCTATGTAGTAAAGTAGAAAAGACAAATGTGTTTGAAGCCTACAAAATTAAGGAATTCCAAATAAAAACTAACAACAGATTTGCAGTATTATCAGAAACAACAGATTTTGAAGAACAACAGGATCCAAAAGAAAACATAGAAACAATTGTGGAGTACTTTCAAGAGTTTAATTGAGGAAGCATCAAAGGAGGGTTTACATCAAGGAGAAACCCCAGGAAACTGTGTTTTAATGAAATTGCAGGATCCTTGTTAACCAAAGAAAAAAAAGGCTAAATATTTAGCTTTAAATGAAATCAACCACAGAAGTAAAAATGAGTATAAGAAAATCAACAAACAAGTAAACAGGAACCTTGAGAAGAGAAAAGACTATTTATTGAAAATTCACTTAGGAAAGCAGAGGAAGACACATTCACAAAACAATGCCAAAGAATTCTATAGAAAGGTGCGATTTTTTCAAAAGGGTTATAAACCCAAAGTTATAGGAATGAAAGACAAATCAGGAAAAACTCTTTTGCGATAAGTCTGCAGTGCTTGACATATGGTAAGAACACTTCAAAGAGCTGCTAAATGCAGAAGAAACCAGAGATGAAATAGGGAAAGAGGGAGATACAGAAGACGAAGATGGTCCAAAACAATGTAGAATAGACAAGAAATACAAGTAGCAGAACCAACAATTGAAGAAGTTAAAGGCAATCCTAAGGACCTTCAAAGAATCGCAAAGCACCTGGAAAGATGGAATACCAGTGGAATTTTTAAAACATGGAAGCACAGAAAGTGACAGAATATCTGTATAAACTGATCAGTATTTGGAAATGGGAAGCAATCCCTCAAGATTGGACTGAAGCAGTAATTGTACCACTACACAAAAAAGGTGACAAACTGGATTGCACTAACTACAAAGGGTATCTCCTTGTTGGATACATCGTACAAACTTTTGTCAAAAGTAATTCTTAATAGACTTAAACCTTACGCATAGCAGGTTATCGGGGGATCACCAAGCCGATTTTATGAAGGAAAGATCAACCATGGACCAAATATTATCAATGAAAGAGCTGGCCTCAAAGTATATTGGGGAATACAACAAAGACTTATATATTATTTTTATTCGAGTTTGAAAAAGCCTACAACAGTATTAAAATAGGATGAAAATCTTGGTCCTGATGAAACAAGCCAAAATTCCAAAGAAATTAATTAATCTTACAAAAATGTGCATAAAACAACTCCAAGGGAAAGGTAAAAGTAGAAAACGAGTATACAAAAACATTTTATATAAACACAGGGGTTTAAACAGGGAGATGGGATGTCTCTGTTATTATTTAATAAAGTAATAGAAGAAGCTCTAAGGAAAACACAAAACCTACCCGAAGGTGCAAAAATAAAACGGGAATATAAATTTATTGGCCTTTGCGGACGATGTAGCAATAATTGCTGAGAAAAGGGAAGATTTAAAAAAATTAACAGAACATTTTTTGTCACATGCTAAAACAATAGGATTATTAGTCAATGAAAGGAAAACACAATACATAAAAATAAGTAGAAAAGAAGACGGTTAGCTCAGCACCCATCAAGGTCCCTTAACTACAATTTTGAACAGAACAAAGAATTTAAATATCTTGGTCAGTAAACAATAACAAACACCAACCAGGAAGAAATAGAAATTCAACACAGAATTGCTGCGGCAGATAGAAGCTACTGGAGTTTAAAAAAGTGCTCTTAAAAAGCAAGATACTATCAAAAGGTACAAAAGGTAAGGCTATACAAAGCAATGATTCAACCAGTAGTGCTTTATGGATCAGAAGTTTGGGCCTTAACAAAGAAGTCTAGGAAAAACTAGGTGACTTTCGAAAACAAAATCCTAGCGTAGAATATTTGGGGCAATAAAAGAAGGGGAAGAGTGGAAGATTAGAAGAAAGCAGGGAACTAAGGAGCTATATAAGGAGCCCGGATATTGTGGCTCTAGCCAGAAGTAGGAGATTGAGATGGCTGGGCCACATACATTCGAAGAAGTGAAGAGAAGGTAGTGAAGAAAATCTGGTCAGGAACACCAACAGGAAACAAGGCCTCTGGGAAGACCAAGAATGTGCTGGAATGATCAAGTCAGGGGGTGACCTGGTGAAGATAGCAGCGGACATGGGAGATGGCTCAAGATAGACAGAAGTGGAGGCGGGCTGGTTGGCGAGGCTAAAACCCTTCTTGGGTCTAGGTTTTGAATGGCCACAGGAGTAAGAGTATAGTACTATGTAATGGTCGGTAGCGTAGTTGGTTCAATCCCAGCTTCATAAGCTAAAGGTTCTCAGTTCGATCCCAATCAGAGTCAATCAATTTTGAGAAGGATCAGCTGATAATCACCGGCTGTTCATTTGTCATTGGGCTATCAATTAATGACACTTTCTAAGGAATAGTCGGCCTTAGTTTGTAACAGATGTACTACATGTCGCTCATTACTACCACCCTCATCACACTCATTCGAAATCCATATTCGCCCTTATCTTGACGATCGGCGTCTTAAGAATAAATAAAAAATAAAAAAAAATAAAAAAAAATTTTAAAAGATGTGTTAGATCAGAGCCTTAAGAAGAAAAGCCATTAAGATGTACTCAGGAAATGTGGTCTTTATCCCTAGGATCAAAATGCTGTAGAATATAGTAAATCACATAACTAGACTATGTTGGATACTTCGTATAAACCTTCTGCCATTGACTCTTCCAAATTAGAAAAATGGTTTCACAATAAAAAAAGGGTAACGGGGTCAGAATTTTTCATTTTTTAACATTTTGGATCCTTAATTTTTTCCTGACTTGCTGCATCAATTTTTGGGAAACCTACAAAAAATTAATCCCTTTTAGGAGGGGGCAAAAAGCATATATCTTTATATAAACGGAAGAAAATGTGGGCCAATGAATAATACAAACAAACTGCCATCTACCCGTTTAATAAAACAGAACGACAACCCCGATCATGCGAATCAAGACAAAAAGATAATCAACGCCATGTACGAGCAAACAGTCAAGAAAATCGATTTCAGCAACCATCAACTTTAGGCCCTGACAATCAAGCGATTATGCATAATCAAGAGAAAACAGATGCTTTCAACATGTGTATTGCAAAAAAAAGTTGAGGAAACAACATAACCCTCCCCACCAGACTATCTACAACCATCAAATCATCGGAATCAGAACTGGTGAAAATTTCTCATACGTACTGATGCAGAAAAATGTCCCATCTCCATTTAAAAATCATCTTTTTGGCCAGGGAAAACCACAGAAGAAAGGGAAAAAAGAGGTGTTTGTCAAGATCCTGATTGTGGTATCGTCAAAAAACTGGCAAGACTACGAACAGAAGAGGATAGAAACTAAGAAAGACGTAGGAACATGAGAAAGAAGAGCTCGAAACTAAAAAGTGAATTGACGGAAAATGAAAAAGACCTCAAGTAAAAAGAATAGTTGAGAAAACTAAAGTGAATGACATCGAAGAAGATTGGATCTGCAAAGTGTACAGGGAAACGGTTTTCTTCCGAGCTGATGTGAGGAACCAGTCGACACAGGGCTGAATGTGACCAGTGCAAATTTCCCAATACCACTACAACGTGATTACCCAAAAAGGCACTTGGGACTGTTACAGTATTGATAAGGATTATGAAGACGATATACCTTTATTTGTCACATTTTGTGTCAACGACAAAAGCAACTGCGACTTGGCTAACTTGTTTAAGTGATGAAGAGAGGGCAGTGATTGTTAAATATGTCGATGACATTTAAAAAAATTAGGGCTACGAAAAATTTTTTTAAAAGGTGTGTTAAACAATTATTGTTTTTAAAAAAAAGCCTGTGCATGTTTTTTTTGAGTTTTCAATGTGGGGTATCGATTCCCAAAAAAATGAAAATAACATGCTTTTTAAAGGGGAACTGTCAATTACTTGGGTTAATTCAAAAGGTTTTCATCCGGTTTTTTTTTTTTTTTATTGGCAATTCCCTTGTTTCAGGGTTTTTACCCAAAACACTTTTACCACTATACAAAATTTGCTTTAAAAAACCCGTTCGCCGCGGAAAGGCAGGCCTGTAAAAATGGAGGGGTTGCCTTCGCACGGCAGGCGGCCTCAGCCACGCCCCTTTTTGTTTCCTTTGTGTTCAGTCGAGCTTGCATGGTGGATGTAACGTGAGTTTATGTATAGTTCACAAAAAGGGGGTTGGGTTTTTTTATTTTTTAGTGTATGTACAGTTATTTTTATTTATTAGTGTATTTTAGTCTAATGTGTTGATTTTTAATTATTATAAGGAATATGATACCGGGACCTAGTGGGTTTGTCACTGGGTGCATCTACGCCTGAAACATAATCTAGAAATGTGTCAGAACGATGAAAATCAGGAGAGTGACCCAGATTATGCCGAATATTCTAAGCATGAGGTCAGATTTTGATGATCCATTAAAATCCACCACAATGGAATACAAATAACACTATAGGTGTATGAAAAACATTCCTTTCATAAAGACGAGGGTTTTGTTTGTACCATTACCAGATCAAATTACACTATTCAATTTTTTCATTTACCAATTGATATTATATTTTGTGAAAGAATCGTTGAGATTTTCAAACATTATATAATTTAGGCCCAATACTTTTCCTGGATCGCGATTGGGCATTGGAAAGAATTTAAACCGTTGATAACCTTTTGATTTTAAGGGCTTATTTTTACATATGGTAATTTAATCAGATGCCTCGAATAACAGATTATAAGAAAAAAGGTAAAATGATTAATCTGTTTTTGCAATTTTAGGTCACGAGACCGGTTTTTGCTTATTTTGAGATGCATAAACTTTGAGAGAAGACCAGATAAGTCTAACTGAACTTGTAAAGTTCAATTTTTGAATAGACTATTTTAATAATAAATGGCTTCTCTGTATTATCCTCAACAAAATTTATGTATTGATGAAGCAAATGGGTACTATGGCGTGGGCATCTGCAATTCAGACAATAGGTAAAAGGGAAACGGGCATAAACATGGGCTTAAGTTATACAGTTTATGTGACCCCCATGGACTCATTCTCAAGTTTTTATTGCATTGTTGAGCTGTAGAGGTTATAGGGGGGAAAAGGTCATGCAGGCAATGTTGTACTAAAGTTGATTCAAGGGAAACTAAATTGTGGCCACTCATTATGTATGGAAAATTATTATAATAGTTTTTCCCTTATATCCATGCTGCTTAGACGAGGTTACTTATAGCAGGGACTCTTAGATTAGATCGAAAAATACATCTACCACAGATAAAAACCACAAAACTAAAGGTAGGGAGACAATATTGCTCAGTACTCAGAGAGTGTAATAGTTGGAAAGTAGTGAGATAAAGAGTGGTGGCTTATATTTCAACAGAAACACACACACACACGCGAGATTGTTACAATCAATTAACCGTTTTGGTGTCGAAAAGAAAGAAACCAAAGATATCGTAAAGTTATAACCCTTTTAGAAAAAGGTAGATTGCTCTGATCACGCTCCTTGCGAACGAAAGACGTTTTTCGATGGTAAAAAAAAGATTTTTTGCCCATACCTCCAAATGTTCTTTATGAAAAACAATTTCTTATTCAATTAGATCAGAACTGCCCAAGGCGAAGTAAACTGCCTCTATGTTTTTGTCTTTCGCAGAGAAAACTTTTTACCAGAAAAACCCAAACCCCAAAAAAAACCAATATAAAGGGGAATATCCCCCCTGGGCCAACAAAGATAAAACCAGGAGGAAATAACAGGCCCCATAAAAATTGGAAAAAAAAGTGCCCAATTTGTGGGGGTAAGAAAATTAAACAATGATTACATGGGAATGTAAACAGTTTCCCCGAATCACCTGGTTTTGTTTTCAGGTGTTTTGAATCAATTCCCTACACCCGCAAAAAATAAATATTTTTACATTGGGGTTTGGTTTTCAGGGCTGAAAAAAATAATTTTTGTCATTTTCTATTGTATTTTATTGCAAATGTTTCTGTTTTTTTGATACTTCATTTTTAAAATATTATTGTTGTTTTTTTTTAAAAAAAGTGTGTTTTTAAAATTATCATTTGGGAAAAAAATAGGGTGCTTTTCAGCACGGCAAGGCGCACCTGTTCAGACTTTCAACATGGGGGGGAAAAAACTCATGTATCGCTTTCGTTGCCTTTTGGGGGTTTCGTTTTTTCCCTTTTATAGAATAAAGGGAAAGTAAATAAAAAAAAAAAAAAAATTTTTTTTTTATAGGCAAAAGCGGTTTTCATGCGGCCATTACCTGCTGTTAGATAGTGTAGGTTTAAAAGAAAGAGCTGAAAAAAAAAAACACCTTCAAGATGCGGCTTAGCAGATCACTGCTTTCTGCCCAAAAAAATCCCCCCGTTAGTGTTAGAATAGCCCAAAACTTGACTGCTTCCCGGGGAGAAGTGACCAAGGAAAGTTTAAAAAATTGGTTCAAAGAAGTTTTTAAATTATTTGAAAAGGGAAAAGGCCACAACAAATATTGGAAAACCCCTTTTGACTATGTAAATTGATTTTTAATTGCATATCCAAATTTAATGAATATTTAAACAATAAATTGTTTAAATTGGTATTGCCATAGGGGTTACATTGATACTTCTTAGGACCCTGAGGTGATTTCCTGATGGAATTTCAAAATAAAGAAAGGTCTGTGTGTTAACCAGAGACCATTAAAGCCCATGCAAAATTTTTTAGATGAATGGGTTCAGTAGTTTTTCGTTGATTGAGTAAAAAACGCATGCATTTTTTCCTTTACGTACGGGTTACTAAAACGGGGCCGAAGAAGTTTTAGTCTTTTGAGGTTTTAAAAAAAAAGTCTGTAAATAGAAATAAGATGAAAAGGAAAGTTTAACAGTGTTGTTAACTGTAGTGCTAGTGGGGGGGAAAAAAGCTCCCAATGATTGTTTACAGCAATGAAAAAAAGTACCATCTGATTGGGCTATAGGAAAAATCAGGAGTGGGTGGATGATTGGGGAAATTTTTTTCTGAACACTCTCCCCCCATATTTATCCCTTTACAATTTGTAGAAAAACTTGAAACCAGTCATTTATTTATTGATGGACATGTATCTCACCCACATTGTCCACAAGAATTTTGTTCAGATAATGGAATAATATTGGTTGCGTAGTGCCAACTCAACAACACCCGTGTCAACCAATGGGGTTTTAAGTTTGATGGAAAAAAAGAAAAAGAAATGGAGGAGACAATTTTGGTTTAAGCCCAAATTAAGAAAAGACATTTTGCTCCCATTTAAAAAAAAGTTTAGCAGAAGTAGTCAAGGGGAGGTTCATATTAGAAAACATTTCGGTTACAATTTCTGAAGTAAATTTATAAAAAGAAAAAGCCAGCATACCCAATGTGAGTTGTTCAAACAAAACCGTGCACGGTACCCAAAAGGACTATTACATCTAAAAGTCTTATAGGAAAAAATAAAATTATTTAGTTGAAAAAAAAAAACCAAGGTGACTAGCAAGGGGAAAAGTTAAAGACGCTTTTTTACTCTGCATTTTGGGAAAAAAAATCATCTAAGATCCAATAAAACAAATGTGAGAAGGGAAAAAAGGGTTCAAATTGCTATCAATAAAAAGATGAGAATTTGTTATTGGACAAAGCGGATTATGAGTAACCACTGCCACATCATCCAGGAAAAAAAACAAAAAATTTTAAAAATTCTAGAGGAAAAAATACAACAGTTTCAATGGAATATTGAGTTAAACTGCAAGATACGATTTTGAATTATTAGGAGATAAAAAAAAACCTCTAATGGATAAAGTAAAAAAGAAAAAAACAGATGGAAAGATAAAAAAAGGGAATGTTCCTTTATTTAAGATCCCGAACTTATTAAAAAAATAAAAAGGAATGTGATCAGGGAAGAGGCAGTGTAAACTATCAATTAGAAGACTTGAAGCTGAGACAAAAAAACAATTACCGTAATTAATAACAAACCCCAAAAATTTGCGGAGGCATCAACCCCTACACGTTACTTCAAAAACACACCAAAGAAAGCGATATTTCAAAAGGATATATAAAACAGCTATTTCTTCGTTTAAACTAGTTTTTTTTTTGGGCCCGAACCGAAGATTACCACAAAAAAAAGTGAAAGAAGGAAAAAAAGTTCCAAGCGTTGATTCAGAAAAAATGGCGGGTTTTAAAACGAGAAGAAACAATGGCGGTTATATCACAGAAAAAGGGTTTCGAGGGAAGAAAGAGAAAAAGCAAAGCAGGGGTAGCAGAAAAAAAAGGGGTCTGACAAAAAAAAAAAACCATGAAGAAAAAAAAAAAAAAAATAAAGATTATATTTGGTGTAGTCTGTGATGCTTCGAGAATTAGGAGAAATATCTTGACAAAAAAGTTTATGGATTGACGTTTTCTATGTCAAGGAAGTATTCAGATAAAATGTATTTCCCCAGAACATGCTTTGTAGAATTGGGGATCTGAATACTAGAAGAGTGTAATGTTGGGTTGTTTATGTAAACATAAAATTTATTTTTGGATGTTAACTAAAATTATTTTTTGATGTTTGTTTGAAATAAAAAATTGTAAAAGCAAAAAGCGTAATAATTTTTATTAAAAAGGTTTTTTGGGGGCCCCGACAGCATTAAAAAACAGGCATAAAAAACGGTAAAAAGTTATGGGGAAGTGGAACGGGGTAAAAATTGAGAGCTAAATGATTCGGGGAAACCCAAATTTTTGCTTTTAGACCAAATACAGTGGGAGGTGGGGCCCCTCACGATCACAAATTTATTATGCGGTTAAATTTAGTGGGGCGATTTTAAAAAAGATTTGAAATATAACCACATTAAAAAGCTAGACAAAAAGGATTTGTGGAGGGAAAAAGGTGTTTATGGGAACACCACTATGATGAATGCAATAAATTTGATTGGGGGAAGAAAAAGCATCTAAAGGGGGCTTTTTGATATTCAAGGCGTTCTAGCATTCCCCTCAAATGTTTGGGAGTCGCTTAAAGACCAAGGTGTAGGGATGATTTTAATTAAGGTCATTTTTGAGAGTATTCGGAAAAGATACCACCCTTTAAAAACTGTGCGAATTTCGAAATAAAAGTGTTAAAAAGGGTAAAAAGGAGGACCTTTACACCGCTGTTATTTAAATTTTTTGTGCTGAATCCCCTGTTAAATAGGGTCGAGTCCTTGGGGGTTGGTTTTTCCCGTTGGGGGTTCGGAGTGCGCCTGGCTTTTGTGATGATCTGGTTTTGCGGGTCAGGATGACGAAGGCCTACAAAAACTTGATGGGGTACCATATAGTCACCTTAATGGATTGGCCTTAAACTTAGTGGAAAAATCGGGGTTATTCAATTTAAAAAAGAAAGGAAAGGGTTTTATACCCCCGAAAAAAACTTAAAAGGGGGGAGGAATCCTTAAGAATTTCTCACTGGAAGAGGGCATTAAGTATTTGGGGGGCCCCATTTAGAATCAGTACTGGGTTTGGCAAATGAGACAAATTACATGAAAAGGTCCCCGGGGTTTTTTTGAGGTTGCAAAACTTCTCTCAAACCCCGGCGAAAAAGAATTTGTTATTAAATATGTACTCCGGGTATTACCATTTGTTAATAGAGATCCCCCCTCACAAAATAAAATTAGAAATTTAGATAAGAACATTAGAGGGATAACTAAAAGGATCATGCATCTTTCGGTGGGAATAACCAATGGTGTTTTGTACAGCAGAAAGTGTGATAGGGGCTTGGGTATTCCGAAATTGGAAAACATAATTAAAGCTGCGAATCTTAAGGCCTTTAGCGAGTTGCTAAAAGGAGGTGATCAAGTAGTGGAGGCAGTCATGAGACAAAGTTTAAAGAGAGAAATGGAAGATAAGGCAAATGAGCTAGAAGTTGGATGGCCAGTAAGATCCAAGGACCTTGACCGATGGAAAGTTAAGAAAAAGAAAGAAGAATTTGAAAATTGGAAGTCAGGACACTCAAGGCAAGGGAGTAGCATACTTCGGAAGGAACCCTATAAGTAACTGTTGGCTTAGATGAGAGGCCTTATTACCGGGCGAAGAGATTGACCTTCTCAAAATTAGGGCAAATGTGTTTCCCACGAGAGAAAGGTTGTGCAAAGTTGATCCTCAGGCCGACCCCATCTGTCGCAGATGCAGAGTAAAGGTGGAAACCCTTGGACATATTCTGGGTGAATGTCCCGCTGGGAGAGGGCCGAGACTAGAAAGACATGACAGTATAGTTGACAAGATTGAAAGCAAAGCCCTGGAAGCAGGATATGCCACAGCGAAAGAACAACTGTTTGGGGGTCGGGACGGACCACTCAGGCCAGCCAGACCTTGTCATTAAAACACAGGGGAAGGCCTGGGTGGTTGATGTCACCATACGCTTTGAACAAGGAGAATCCTTATTGCAAGCGTCAAGAGAGAAATAAGCAAGTATGGGGCAATTCTGGAATCTGTGAAAAATGACATGCTAGTAGATCAAGCAGAAGTCCTACCGATTGTTATCGGAGCCAGAGGGGCATTGCCAAATGAAACAAAGAGAAATCTGACTATCCTTGGGATCTCCAGAAGAGAGGAGCTAGAAGATATAATTGTGAGCACGCTCAAGAAATCAATAGCAATTGCGAGATCACATTGTGATTTAGCCTCAATAGGCCACGGGGAGGAACCCTGTAACCAATGCCGTGATGAAAATAATTGGTACCAGGGTATTGGGAGGCCCAACGCTGACTTTACCCAGTCAGCGTTCCCAATATGGTTGGATTCATGGGGGCAGTGGTTGCTCCCAATGGGCGCTAAGACTAGGGATATGGAGACAGAGGATCGAACTTACGATAGAAAGAGTCGCTATTAGATGATGGGAGTCAGAAATTGACAATACCCTGGCAACAGGGGAATCACTCAAAACATCCACCCGTTAGTGTTAGAATAGCCCGAAACTTGACTGCTTCGCGAACAGAAGTGACCAAGGAAAGTTTAATAAATTGGTTCAAAGAAGTTTACAATTATTTGAAGGAAGATGGCCACGACAACATATTGGACAACCCTTCAAGAACTATGTAAGTTGATTATTAATTGCATCATCCAATTAATGAAACTATTATAAACAATAAATTGTCAAATTGGTATTGACATAGGGGTTACATTGATACTTCTTAGGGCCCCTGAGGTGATTTCCTGATGGAATTTCAAAACAAAGAAAGGTCTGTTGTTAACCAGAGATCATTAGAATGTTCCATGATTTCACCATGAATAGTTCCCATGATTGAAGATCCAGAACTATTAAAGAAATAAATGGAGATGTGATCAGAGAAGAGGCAGTGATAATCTATCAATGAGAAGACTTGAAGCTGAGACAAATAAACAATTACCGTAATTAACTAACAAACCACAAAGTTTGCGGAGGCATCAACCTCTACACGTCTACTTCAAAACACACCACAGAAAGCGATATTGACAAAAGATAGTGATAAAAACAGCTATTCCTTCGTTTAAACTAGTTTTGTTTTGGCCTGAACCGAAGATTATCACAAAGAAGTGAAAAAAGGAAAAAGTTCCAAGCGTTGATTCAGAACAATGGCGGTTATATCACGAGAAGAAACAATGGCGGTTATATCACGAGAAGAAAAGGATTGCGAGGGAAGAAAGAGAAAATGCAAAAGCAGAAAACAAAGAGCAGCTGACAAAAAACAAAACCATGAAGAAAAAACAAAACAAATAAAGATTATATAAGTGTATGTCATGTGATGCTTCGAGGAATGAGGAGAAATATCTTGACATAAAAAGTTTATGGATTGACTGTTGACATATGTCAAGGAAGTATTCAGATAAAATGTATATCCAGAGAACATGCTAGTAGATTTGGCATCTGAATACTAAGAAGTGTAATGTTGGGTTGTGTATGTACAACAGTAATAATTTATTTTTGTGAGTGTTAACTAAAATTATCTTTTGATGTTTGTTTGAAATAAAACTTGTAAAAGCAACAATGCGTAATAATTTATATTAACAGGTTATGGGCCCAGGCAAGCATTAAAAATCTGAGGCATTAAAAATGGTAAGAGTTATGGCAAGTGGAACGGATAACATTAAGAAGCTAAATGATTCGGGGACCTAAATTTTTGCTATTTAGACCTAAATACAGTAAGAGGATGGAGGCCAATCACGATCACAAATTTATTATGCAGGTTATTCAGTGGGCTGATTGAAAAAAGATTAAGAAGTATAACCACATTAAACGCTAGACAAAAAGAATTTGTGGAGGGAAACGGCTGTTATAGTAACACCACTATGATGAATGAAATAATTAGATTGGGGATGAAGAGCAGTCTCAAGGTGGCTATTCTTGATATTTCGAAGGCGTTTGATAGCATTCCCCATCAAGTGATTTGGGAGTCGCATAAAGACCAAGGTGTAGGGGATGATGTAATTAGGGTCATTTGTGAGATGTATTCGAAAATGAGTACCACCTTCAAAAACTGTGGGAATTTTGAAATAAAAGTGTTAAGAGGGGTAAAACAGGGGGACCCTTTATCACCGCTGTTATTTAATCTTGTGCTGAATCCACTGTTAAATAGGCTCGAGTCCTTGGGGGTTGGTTTTCCTGTTGGAAATTCGAGAGTAGCAGCACTGGCTTTTGCTGATGATCTGGTTTTGCTGAGTCAGGATGACGAAGGCCTACAAACTTTGATGGATACCACTATAGATCACCTTAATAGGATTGGCCTTATCTATCAGTGGATAAGTCAGGGGTATTCGGAATCAAAAAGAAAGGAAGGTCTTGGATCACCACCGAAACAACTATAATAGGTGGGGAGGAGATCCTTAAGAATTTCTCACTGGAAGAGGACATTAAGTATTTAGGGGCCACATTTAGAATCAGTACTGGGTTGGCAAATGAGACAAATTACATGAAAATGGTCCAAGGTGCTGAGAGAGTTGCAAAACTTCCTCTCAAACCCCGGCAGAAAATAAATTTGTTAGTTAAATATGTACTCCCTGGGCATTACCATTTGTTAATAGGAGATCCCCCTCACAAAATAAAATTAGAAATTTAGATAAGAACATTAAGAGGGATAACTAAAAGGATCATGCATCTTCCGGTGGGAACAACCAATGGTGTTTTGTACAGCAGAAAGTGTGATGGGGGCTTGGGTATTCCGAAATTGGAAAACATAATTAAAGCTGCGAATCTTAAGGCCTTTAGCGAGTTGCTAAAAGGAGGAGATCAAGTAGTGGAGGCAGTCATGAGACAAAGTTTAAAGAGAGAAATGGAAGATAAGGCAAATGAGCCAGAAGTTGGATGGCCAGTAAGTTCCAAGGACCTTGACCGATGGAAAGTTAAGAAAACGAAAGAAGAATTTGAAAATTGGAAAAGTCAGGAAACTCAAGGCAAGGGAGTAGCATGCTTCGGAAGGAACCCTATAAGTAACTGTTGGCTTAGACGAGAGGCCTTATTACCGGGCGAAGAGATTGACCTTCTCAAAATTAGGGCAAATGTGTTTCCCACGAGAGAAAGGTTGTGCAAAGTTGATCCTCAGGCCGACCCCATCTGTCGCAGATGCAGAGTAAAGGTGGAAACCCTTGGACATATTCTGGGTGAATGTCACGCTGGGAGAGGGCCGAGACTAGAAAGACATGACAGTATAGTTGACAAGATTGAAAGCAAAGCCCTGGAAGCAGGATATGTCACAGCGAAAGAACAACTTGTTGGGGGTCGGGACGGACCACTCAGGCCAGACCTTGTCATTAAACACAGGGAAGGCCTGGGTGGTTGATGTCACCATACGCTCTGAACAAGGAGAATC